>JAGKTI010021352.1:0-15794 GCA_018397915.1 Birgus latro | reverse complement strand
ACATCATCATTACTCATATTTCATAACCTGCAGTCAAAAGAGTATGGATCCACACCATTGTAGGTTTGCTTCAGTATGTGGGTTTTATGTATTTTATTAAGCTAATCTGCAGTATATAACACAGGTGGCTGTAAGTGCCATGTTTAGTGTTGTACAACACAGATCACATATAATCATCAAAATATTGTAGCTCCAATATAGTAGGCAGGTTTTAGTTCATCAAGTGTTTACTGTATATGCATAATCCTCCTTAACCTAACCAATATTATCTATCACAGTAGGTTACAAGTGTTATATATAGTGTTGTGCATATTCCAATGACTGCGGTGTATGAACTACTTATTTTTTGTATTCTTTATTTGGATATTGTTTTTGCATGAGTGACATCTTGGAATAAAATGTTTATAATGAGCTGGCAACATTGTGGCATTTGGGGAGTTATTACATTTAATGAAAATTCTATCCAGTAAAGCTTCACTGAGTTTTTCCCTTACTGAGGAGCTACTCAAAATTAAATCAGCACAGGTCTTGAAGATTGCTTCTGCTTTTGAATGGAAATATGATAGAGCACTAAAGGGATACACTAGAAATCCTTTCTTATAACTAATGTAGTCAACAAATGAAGGTTTTATCAATTAGATATTTATTTTCTTTGTTGCACATAAGGATCTATCAATCATTAACCTCAGAATTATTTTCTCACAACCCGTAGTCCTATACAACTACCAGTAAAATGCTCCATATGAATAGTAAACAGTATCTTTGACTAATGTAGACAAAGGACTACTCTCACCAACCAAACTCTACATTTTATAGCTAGTAAGTAGGAAAGTCTGAAAGTTGGTGGGGCTAATCACATGGTCCAGCAAATATCCATTTCCAATTCAATTTTGAAAATATCCTGTGACCTTACACTGCTTCTTTCAGTTTATAATGTAACAATCCGTTTCATAAATGGGTCAAATACATGCAAAATAAATAAAACTTACCTTGGAAAGCCGATGACGCTCACTTGCAAGTCCACTTTGCTCTCTGCACCTTAATTCCCATAATTTCCTTTTTGCTGGATCACAAGGGAATCAGAAAAGCCGCACAGAAGGTCCATGAGTGATACTACACCCAAATGCAGCACAATCAACCATTGGTAAGGGCAAAAATGCACAAGTAAGAGAATAGCAACATCGCCTTGTCACCGGCTGCTTGCAGTCTGCTTTTGTCTGTCAACATTATGATCAGCGTTGCCTTTCGTACCAGGCATGTTAAAATGATCGTACACATTGAACTAAAGCCTTTTCCTCAAATTTATCCTGTCTGGACGTATTGCTACTAAATATATGCACATGAATACTGCACATTGGCTGATTATGGGTAAGTTTACTTAATGTCCAAATCATATAGACTAATGACCTACATTTAGCCTGCAACTTAAGGCAGTACCTATTCTACCTATAGAACCTAACCCGTCTTGAGTAACTACAGCTGCACACTGGTTATAAGTATTCTTTTTATGCACATTGACCTTTCTTTCACATGCATAAAATAAATAAATAAATAATAGCATATATTCTTAACACTCAAAAGCGTATCCCAACAAAGAAAAAAAGCCGTGGACTAGTGAACAGTTCAATATCTCTGAAAAGAAAACAAACTTCAGAAAATGACGAGAGTGAAGGCGAGTGCACAGTGAGGTTATGACGAAGTCACTGGAAGCTAATAGGTATTATAAGCCCACACTTGCATCAGCCATAGTAAATCAGCCCTTACAGATACGACTTAAGGAGGCCAATGCTCCCACCAGCCGCAGGCCAACGGGAACTGAACAGTGGTAGACCCAAGGCCAATAACAATTTACCCTTGTATGACAAGACCTGGTAGTGTTATTGGCCTTGTCGCATAGTACATCCTACAGTCCCTTATTATCGTATTGTACGATAACTATATTACGTTTGGCAACGCTGATTACTCTTCAATCATCGTATTGTACGATAACTATATTACGTTTGGCAACGCTGATTACTCTTCAATCATTCTGTGATTATCTCGGTATTTACATGTACTTTAAAGTAAAACCCATATGTAGAGATGAACATTAAAGTGAAAATCTTCAATTGCTCAAATTAACAAATATGCCATACTACAGTTAACGCGACATTTTATTTATCAACGAATCTCAAGCAGGTGACGAAACTCCAGCCAGCCAGCACCTGGTCTGTGAGGAGCTTGTACAAAAATGATACCATGTCGACCAATTAATCAGTGAGCAGCTGAAAATATTGGCTGTCCAGTATTTCTGTAGAGTCTCTAATCCTAACCAAACCAAAGCCCACCCAACTTCATCCCACCAAGCTCAACCAAGATAGTCCAACCTAATCCAACTTCACCAAACTCTTTACTCCACCGTCATCTAACAAAACCACTCCTTCCCCTGCAGGTTCGGCGTGGGTTTCGGGTTCTCCATGATCTACGGCGCCCTCCTAACCAAGACCAACCGCATCTCGCGCATTTTCGACTCCGCCTCCCGCTCCGCTCGTCGACCTGGCTTCATCAGTCCCAAGAGTCAGGTCATCATCACGTGCTCCCTCGTCTCCGTCCAGGTTGGTATGGGTGGAGGGATGGAGGGAACGGATAGAAAAAAGGAGGGATAGAAGGATGGATGGAGGGAACAAGAAATGAAGAGAGGGACTGGAGGGAAGGAAGGGATGGACGATAAGATAGAAGGAGGAGGGGGGAGGGGTAATGGAAGGAGGAGGGGTACGAACAAGAGAGGCACATATGACAGAGAAATTAGCAAAAGAGGAAAGAGAACGGGGAAGAAAAGATGGAGGGAAGGAGGCAGAAAGCAAAGGATGGAGCGGAAGGAAAGGAAGAGGGAAGGGGAGCGGAAAGGAATGTAGAAGGTAGGAAAGAGATGCAAGGATAAAGGAGAAGAGGTGATGAACAGGGGAAGAAACAGGAAGAAGAAGGAAAGAGAGAGTAGCATGCAAAAGGGAGGGAGAACGAGAGGGGGAATGGAAGAGGGATGGGTTATAAAAGGGACACAAGTAACGGGATCGTATTTAGCTTATGATGACCTGATCTGCCAAGGTAACACAGATCTACTAAGAATATATCCAGCATGTGTGAGAACAAGATTGAAAAAAAAAAACACCCACACTCTTTTCCTCGGCCTCCGACACGACCACTCAAGGTATACACACACACACACACACACACACACACACACACACACACAAAATGGCTGTCGGGAAACTAAACAAAGATATCTATTACTTGAAGAATTTGTTTGCTCTATCTGCAGTTTCTGATGGAGAACATGTACACAGCATAAAACCATAAATAATTTGACGTTTCTTGGTTCCAATTTTCGGGCAACTAATTCTAATGTTTCACTGCGCTATCGCAATTTCCCTCTAGCCTGGCCTAAGACTGCGATCTCTCCACCTTCACTGCTGAGTTGTACCTGCAGGGTAACACTAGAATATAATACTAATCACGAAAAAGTGCCGTGGAAAGGATGTGGAGTTTTTGTGGTCTTTTCTGACATCGAACTATTGCAGAAGGAAGAAAAATCTGGACCAAGTTACAATAAAAACAGAATAATAAAATTTTCCACTGTTCGCAGTCTTCATGAATAGGGATAAGAAGACACACAGACACATGACGCTATCCTCAAAGTGTCCAGTGAACCAAACCGTATTTTAGGTAGTACAGATAGCTTCCTAGCACCTGTTAATTAGCGATTTATTTTGATTCTGATATAACACTCTCTTGTATGAAACCAATAGCGTTTAAATTAGTGGCATACAAGAGGTCTACTGAAGAATATTATGCAGAATAAGTCACAGGGGAAGAGGTGCAACGAAAGCTCCAAAGTTGATTATACTACGACCTACGCAGAATAATAATAGATACACCCTTGAAAGTGTATCCTGTGTCCCCCAATCCACAGTACATTAAGGAGTTTGCTGGGCTTTATATGTGATGGATTAAATTATCGTGGGTGGAGGAGGGGACGGCGAGGTATGGATGAGCAGTGCTGGGGAGACGAGGAAGGTGCCACGTAAGAGGGATTAGGGAGAGAGATCAGGGAAGGACGGGACAGAGGAGGGAGGAAGAGAGGTTGGTGAAGAGATGATAAGAGGCGTGTGGAGACAGAGGGATGAAAGGATACAGGAAGTAACGGCAGGAAGGAAAAGGTGACTGAGAAGCGTATGTAGGTAAATGTGGAAAGAGGAAATAAAAATGAAAGAAGGGAAAAAAGGAGGGAAGAAATTGGGTAGGTGAAATGATGAGAAGAGGTGTATGGAGGTAGAGGGAGGAGAGGAAGTAGAATAGGCAGGGGAAAAGAAAGAAGAGAGGAAAAGAGGTTCATGATTAGGGGAGAAGCTGATGGAGTTATAGTGAGGGAAAGAAGGAAAATAGGAAAGAGGGAAGAGATGAGGGAATCGAGTGAGATTAGTGAAGAGAGGAAAGACTTTTGGAGGTACTCGTATGGGGAGGAAAGGAAGTAGAATAGGCAGGAGGAAAGGAAGGAACAAAAGAGGGTTAATGCAGAAGGAGAGGGAAAAGAAGAAGAGAGGAAGAGAAGCAAATTAGTGGAAGAGGAAGAGAAAGAAGGAAAAGAAAGAAGAAGAAGAAAGAAGGAAGCTTGGAAGACACGAGAAAGGCAGAGAAAGGGGCAGTGCAAGGAAGAAGAACAATATGCAGGAATTAAGCGAGACGAGAGAGGGAGGAAAGGTGAGGAAAAGAGAAAGGAGAGAAGAGGATGAAGGAGAAGAGAAGAAAAGAAGAGAGGTGGGGGGGGGGAACAGGAACAGACAGAGAAACCTGGAAGGCAGAAGTGAAGAGAGAGGGGCAAGGCAAGAATAAGGAACAATGCGCAGGGGTTAAGGGAGAGGGAGTGGGAGTGTAAGTGGATTAGTGACGGCATGGAGACACTCAGGTGGAAGGGAGATGGAAGAGGAGGGAAGCCCAACACAAAAGGAAGACAGTAAGGAATTAAAGAGAGTGAAGAGAGGGAAAGAAAAAGAGAAAGGAAGAGAGACAGGCAGAGACAGAAATGAACGACAGGAGAATGAGAGTGAGACAGATAGATGAAGGACACAGGAGAGAGCGAGAGAGTGAGAGAGAGATGAATGACACAAGAAATAGGGAGTGAGGATGAGAGAATTCGGTAAACAGAGGGACAGAAGGGAGGCAGGACTTACGAGGCAAACTAAACGTAGGAACTGAGAGAGAGAGAGAGAGAGAGATAGGGTGGGGTGAGGGGACTTACATACATAGATTCACTGTGGACTTTAAGAGAGAGAGAGACTGGGTTCCTAATAGGGTGGTCCGGCATTAATATTAAAAAGACGAGGTGGGGTACGGGAAACTAAGCATAAAGTTGGTAACCTGTGAGTACCCAGATGGAATATATATAGCAGTGAGTACAGTCTTTCAGAGCAGCTTGGTGTTTGGTAATGGTTTTCTTAAATGTGATGCTCAGAACTAGGGTAATTGCTCTCTCTCTCTCTCTCTCTCTCAATGGCACTTATAGTACAGATTCTTTTATAGTATAACATAGATTTATTGGTGGTGGTGGAGGAGGGGAGGTGTCTGTAATGTGACCTGTCGTCAAGATAGGGTACAATGGGCTATTCTCTCAATGTCCACGGTGTACCACAAATTCTTGGACCCAGTAGTACCATATCCATTTTTTTTTCCTTAAGTCGTTTTCTTCTACTTTGGTCTTCATATTGCAGGTACAAACAAATATTCCAGTCAGAGTGAATATTAAAATGAAACATTATGACCACACAGAATTGCCTTCAGAAAAATATAACAACAAATATACTGTAATATATTGTGTAAACTGGTCATCCTTCAATACTTCCCAGGAGCTTCTGCTTTGGCACATTGTACTGTAAAGAACTATTGGTCTTTGTATCAACTTCTTTAGTCTAATGATATATTCTTAATACGATTTACTTCCATTTCCTGAGGGGTGGTTAGGACGATAATTATAATGAGAAGGATGAAGATAGTGATGAGGATGAGGATGATTATGGTGAAAATGATGATGGTGATAATAACAATAATAATGATACTGGTGGCGATAATAATAATAATGATGATGATGGTGAAGGATTATGACATCAAAAAGTTAAGCAGAAGTTAAGTGGATGCAAACATGGTAATATTTCTGATGGCTGGGTGATATTTTCTGTGGATGATGATCTGTTATGGCGATGAGCTAGCAACTCGTTAGGTCGCCATGCCAACGTAATTATTTCCTTCCCCTTATCCTTCTCTATCCTACTATTTTCCTCCGTTCCATCCTCTGATTAATCGTTCTACTTTCCAACTCCATCTTCCTCCTCTCATCCATCGTCTTCCTTCTCTTCTGCCTACTCTCTCTTCTCTCTTCCAGATCTTCTTTCTCCCTTCCTACTTTCCCTTTTTCCCTACCACTTTTCTTCCTTCTATTTCCCAATTCCTCTCTCTTCTTCTCTAGGTCTTTTTTCATCTCCTCTGTCCTCTTTCTTCTCTCCCACTTCCCCCTCGTCTCTCCAGCCACTTTTTTTCCCCCCCCTATTATTTCCTTTTTCAGTACTCTTACTGTCTTCTTTCATACCCTCATATTTATTTACTCTTCCAATCCCTCGTTCGTCTACTATATTCGTCTCTCTGGCCATTAATTTCTCTTTCTTCCTACTTTCTCTCTGTTATATCTTCAGTATTGGATTTAATGAATTTACTTAGGGTACGATCAGCAGCGTGGCGAGAAGGTCAGATCACAGGCAGGGCATCATCACTATCATCGCCACCACCACAACCACCATCTTCATCATCACCATCACCACCACCACCACCTTCATAATTATTATCATCACCATCACCATCACCACCACAACCACCATTACCATCATCATCATCATCATCATCATCATCATCATCATCTTCACCTTTTATTTTCTCCCAGAGGATGGCCGCTTCTTAAATATTGTTGTTCTCAGGCTATAGAGATGGCTGGCAGCACACTTACACGCACATCTAGGGGCACACACACGCACTCACACGTAGACGGCACCACACGCAACACGCACATCTAAGGGCACCCACACGCACTCACACGTAGAGAGCAGCACACGCACACAGACTAGTAACCTCCTTGACGATGTTGCTGCTACTAGTGGCTAATGAGCCGTACACACACACACACACACACACATACACACACGTGGAAGAGATACACATGCGTCCTCCCACACCTCTCTCTCTCTCTCTCTCTCAAAATAATTCAGCTTTCACTCCCTTTCACTAACACGTTTCACTGTGCCGGCGAAAATAAATATAATTCGCGCTATGAACCGCGCATCGATAAAGCGCTAAATAATATAACAATTTCCATTTTATTTATGCCTGGATCGTAAATATTTATCACACACCGTTTATCTGTAATTTGGGAGGCCTGAATGATGAATGAATGGATTTATGGACCATTTCGGTGCGTATTATGTTTGGGAGTTTCGACCGCTTTTGAATTTCATTTTTACCCCTTCCTGGTTCCTGCCTATTAGATTTGAAACAGTGGGAAATTGATGATGATGATTATGATGACATTTTTGTGTGGATATTAATGATAGTTAAGGTGATGAAAATGAAGATGCTAAGGGCGAAAAGTCTCCCCTAGGCTGGACAGAATCGTATGAAAATAACAAGAATAAAAATGAAAATTATGTCGTCGAACTGATGGTGTAAATAATCCTCGTGTACTTGATAGGCATTAACCCCAATCCTTCCTCTTCCCAGGTGGTGGCGACGGTGGTGTGGCTAGTGATCGAACCCCCGGGAGTAAGATTCGACTACCCGACCCGAGACCAAGTGATCCTCAAATGCCGCATCAAGGACTCCTCGTTCCTGCTCTCGCTCATCTACAACATGTTCCTCATCACCACCTGCACCGTGTACGCCGTGAAGACTCGTAAGATCCCCGAGAACTTCAACGAGAGCAAATTCATCGGGTTCACTATGTACACGACCTGTATCATCTGGCTCGCCTTCGTGCCCATCTACTTCGGCACTGGCAATTCCTATGAGGTTAGTGGTTTGAGAAATGAGTGAGTGAGTGGATGAGTGAGTGAGTGAGTGGATGAGGGAGTGAGTGAGTGCGGGAGTGGGTGAGTGGATGAGGGAGTGAGTGAGTGGGTGAGGGAGAGGATGAGGAAGAGATGGAGGGAAGGAGGGGGGGATTTGTAGAGTGATTGAGACTCACTCATATCTGCTTCGGGACCGGAATTCGTAAGAGGTGAGTGCCAGAGGAGGATGAACTGATGGATCGCTAGTTGATGGATGGATGAATGGACTGACTGACTAAGACTTTTGCGTCCATCTTCTTTGGGACAGGGGTTCGTACGAGGTGAGTGCTGAAAAACATCCATACAGAACCCTGAAAGCAATGATGATTCTTTTAGCAACTGGACAGCATATCAGATCACCCATTAATGCATAAATGATGGGTGCGCTAACCATTATTTTATATGTTACACTGCACGAATTCCTGTACTCTTGAAGCAGTAGATCATAAACTTCGCTTGGCAGAATATTTACCTCTAGCATCAATAGTGAGAGTGAAAATCCTGTGGGAGTGACATGGTTATATCGAATGTGGTCCTGTCTTTACTTGTCTGTACTACTGCTACTCTTCCTTCCAACTCTTCTTCCTCCCTCCCTTCTTCCACATCTCCCCACCCTTCCTCACCCCACTCCTCCCGCTCTTCCTCGCCCCACTCTCCCCCGCTCCCTCCCTTCCTTCCACAGTACGTGTTATTAGATTATCCCGTTTAAGCACCAAGCCTCATCCCCTTCAGCAGAACCCAAGAGAGTGTTAAGTCGGATGCAGGTAGCGTTTTTTCCCTTTTATTTCCCCCCACTTCTTGTACATATTCCCCACACTCTTTCCAGCTGCTTGAGAATTAGGGAAAAGTAGGTCTGGGATGCAGAGAGGGTTGATTGTTGGTACACCTTTATTTCTTTTTTTTTCTTTTTTTTCCACGGTGTTTGGATCCTATTTTAGCAAGTATCTTTTATTTCTGTTTTTCTCTTTGTTTTATTTACGTATGCTTTTAGACCCTGTTCTCCTAAATGCTTTTTTTGCTTTTAACTTATTCCTCGTTTTACCCATTAGTCTTACTTTTCCCCCATTTCCCATTTTCCCACATATTTCCCTAATCTCGACCCTATTTCCACATTTCTAACGCATCTCGCACGTTTCCATATACATATACATTTTTCAGCCAATTTCCTCATCCTCACAATTTCCCTTTTTGTCCCATCTCCCCATTTCTACACCATATACTATTTTTTTTTTATTCATACACAATTTTGGCTTTTTTTATCAATGTACTTTTTTTTACCGCTAATTTACTTTTTTTGTTGCGTTTTTCTCTGCTGTTTTTATCTTTTCCTCTTCTTTCTACTCCTTGCCCCTTTACCGCTCCATGTAATCACTGTATATCGCGTCAGAAATGCGGATTATTTTGCTGAGCACGCACAAGGAACTTTTGGCTGGCTAGTATCTCTCTCTCTCTCTCTCTCTCTCTCTCTCACACACACACACACACACACACACACACACACACACACACACACTCACACCCACACACCCACACACACACACACCTATATTCACACTCACATTCCCTCACCCTCTCCCTCTCCCCTCTCTCCCCCTCACACAGACACAAGGAGATAATGCCATACGAAGGGAGAAAACAGAGAAACGAGGAAATAATGATGATGGAGGCAGAGAGTTTCGCCTTTTGCCGGCCAGGAATGCCAAGTTCTTTCTAGCGCCCATTTTGCTCTAACGGGAGGTGGCAAAGCGAGGTGGTGCGTGTGTGTGTGTGTGTGCGTGTGTGCGTGTGTGTGTGTGTGTGAGAGAGAGAGAGAGAGAGAGAGAGAGAGAGAGAGAGACGTAGACATAAGATTTTTGTATTGTTCTTACACCTATTTATTTCGTTCCAAATATTTCGAAACTCAAAAATGATCAGTGAATGCAACAGTGGCCAGCGACTATTGGTTCTTGTCACACTGGCTTTCAAGAAAAATGGAAAACCGTGAGCATTTTGTCAGCTGGATGGAAAGACAAAAGCGCTCAAGTTGTACCAATACTTCCCAAAGTCATATCATTGTTGACGAGAATGATGAAAGGCAGAGAAGACATTGCAATAGTTAAGAATCAGAATTGCATGCGAGTTTTAATTCCAGAACTTGTCCCTTAACAACGATGCCTCTTTAATCTGTCTGTCTATCTATCCATCTATATGTCTATCTATCTAGTGCTATTTCCAGACGGCTTAATTCAGGTTAATTGATACAGCTCTAACTAGAAGGGCTAGGCACTGAGTTCACTGACCCTCTGAACAACTAAGGCTCTCATATAAATTTAATTTATATACTTAGTGTTAACCTTACTTATATGAAAGAAAAAGAAAAGATTCATGGCACCGGAGTAAATGACCTCTTGACTCTTTTCTTTATTCTTATTGCTACTCTTAGACGAATTATTTCAGCTTTGGAGAGACCCTTTAGTATAGAGAGATAGCCTAATGAAGATTCCCCCCAGTAAAAAAAAAAAAAAATCTCTCCTGGGCTAAATAAAATCGTCTATGAAATTATTAATGAAGTAAGTCATCTGAAAGGAGCTAATATTCTCCTGTGGAACGTGTGAGGTGTCGATGAGAAAGTGGACCTCGGAAACGGGGAGAAAAAATGACCCGACTAATGAGAGACTTTAGGCGGACGTGAGAAAAAGAGATGGGGAGATAAGGGAGTGGAATGAGGGGGATTGGGAGAGAGATGGGGAGGGGGATCAGAGAACAGAGGTGGTTGATAATGAGCAAGATAAGGCCAGAAATTAGTGGGAGAAGAGAGAGAAGGATAATTGCGAGGAGATAATTTTGCTGTGATGCATTAGGGAAGCATGTAGATAAAGATATTCTAACACTATCACGCCCCTGCGACTTACTCTCAGCTCAATAAAATCGTCTTGTTTAGCTGGAAAAGAATACTGGAGTTGCCCCGACCGTGAGAGGGTTAATGGTGATGTTATTAACTCTCCCGGACTCCCATGACTCACTCTCAAACAAATATAGCTGTTTGGTGTTGGTTGGAATAAAACAGTAGACTTGCGCCGACGATGAGAGGGGTGATGGTGACAGCATAAACGGTCTGGTTCTTATGCTCACTCACCTGCATCAAGAAAATGGAGGGAAAAGGCAGCAACCCTTAGGAAAGAAGGAAGAAGAAGCAGTGATAATGAAGATACTGTGTGTAAGAGGATGCGGGAGGGAGAGGCAAGGAGGCGACCATTAGGGGCGAGGAGGAGAGGAAGAAAGAGTAGGAGGGGAAAAAAAATGAAAATGTGAGGACAAAATGAAAGAAAAATATGAAGGAAGAGAAAAACACTAGAGGATCGGTGCATAAACTGATGAAGCAAAGTAAGAGAGACAGGAAGAGGAAGAAGCATATTAGGAAGGAAACTAGAGAAGAAAAAAGAAAAATATGAAGGAAGAGAAAATCAAAAGAGAACTAGAGGAAGAATTAAGAAAGATAGCAAAAAGAAAAAAAAATGAGGAAAAGAGAGATGAAAAAGAAAAATGGCGAAGAAACTGATGAAACAGAAGAAGCTGAGACGGATAGTGCATAATGTGGAGAGTGCAAACAGGCAAAAGGCAAAGGATGGGAGAGAGAAAAAGAGAGAGAGAGAGAGAGAGAGAGAGGGGTTAATGGAGGCTAGTATCTAACTCACCCGGAAGATAAATAAAAAAATCTATAGACAGCAAAAATAAAGCAAAAATCACCTCCTTGGTCTGAAGTAATTGACCAGTACAGTACCCTCCAATTACCCTCTAATACAAAAAATTACCCAATAATCACAAGCACACAAGTCCTCCTAATGACCCTAACACTAATCACCTCAATAATTTTTTTCAGCCGCAATAAATCACTCCCCCAAAATTACAATATATTTTCAAGGGACGATTTTTTTTTTTTTTTTTTGCCAACATAAGGAGCGACATCCCGTTCGTTTCGCCCGCAAATTAAAAATGATTAATTGAACTCATTTTCCTGGCTTCTAATTTTTCTTTTTCAAGGCCGGTCGTCGTCGCCATGCGGACCTCGAAGTAGCAATCATTGTTATTAAAACGTATGTCGTGGTGTGGCATTCCCTCTCCTTGGTTGGTTCTGTTATTTCTTCCTCTCTCTCTGTCTTTCTTCATGAAATAAAATAAAACACGTAATAGCCCTGGTAAAAGAGAATACCCAGGCAGATATGAAAGAGAAGACTTAAGCACAGGTGTATATGGGATGTCTGGGAACAGGTGAAGACATAAGACGAAGGTTAAGGAAAGATAAAGATTTAAGAATAACTTCCCAGGTAGATAAGGAAATGAACGTGTCTTGGAAGGTGATTGGCGGTATTCCATTTCGGCCCATCTGGAACGTAGGGGCCTGAGGCTAGGCTACTGTAGTCCAGAATATTGACAGAGACAGAGACAGACAGGCAGACCGACAGACAGGCAGACCGACAGACAGGTAGAGAGAAAGAAGGACAAAAGCAAGGCGTGAACACCTGGGTGAGTGTGGTGCAGGATGTAAGGTCTCATTACAACCACTCTATATGCAAATTTACCTTCATGAAGACCACATTGTCGCCAAAAACAAAAAGAGTATCACCCTACCACATTTCTGTCTCGCATTTTGTCTTCATTTTCAGCACAGCACCTTCCATAATTAGAGAGGCTTTGATTCAGATGCATATATAAAAGTTACCCCTTCATTTTTTTTTTCTAGAAGGGAAGGATCTTGCTGGGTTCTGGCCATTGGTTCCTTCTTTCTTGCTGTTTAGAAGAGATTTTTCGAATTGCAGAGGTTAGATAAGACCTTCACTTACCCTTTCACGGGGCTCGTTCTTAAGCTGAATAAAATCGTCTGGAGGCAGAAGGAACAGAATCAGAAAAATACCTCAATAAATGTAAGTTACTTAATCCCTGTCTCGATTTAAGCTTCTCTCTGCAGGAAGGTCGAGGGAAAGGAGGGTGCAAAGTCCTTCCATTTCTTTTCTCTTCCTGGAAATAAGAATATGAGATAAGAGAAAAAAATTATTGCATGTTGTTTATATAAATCTCAAGTATTTCCCCACGGCGTTTTGCCTCACAGTGTTCTAAACGTAGCAAGAATCACATTAGCCTTTCTTGCTGTAGTTTACCCACATTTTTGCACACCCTACAGTTAGGTCCATCAACAATTACCCTCACCACCATCACTACCATTACCATTACCCCTATTCCTAAGCCTGTCACTATCACTACCCCCATTCCTGTCCCTGCCACCACCATTATCCTTACCCCTGCCCCTATCCCTATTCCTATTCCTACTCCTGTTCCTACCATTATCCTTTCCTCTGTCCCCACTCCTGTCCCTACCACTACCCTTTCCCCTATCCCTTTCCCCAATCCCTATTCCTCCTCCTATTCATAATTTATATCATACAACACATTTTTCTTTAGTTCGGTTTTGCTTTACATGCACGAATAATAATTACATAACGTTCTTTTTATTCAGATCTTTGTCTCCATCCATGTGTCATAAATTATATAAAACATTCTTTTTTTATTCACTTCTTATTCTAGAGGAGAGTGTCATAATCTGTATCATGCCACACTTATTTTCTCTGATATCAGGAAGTTCATATTTTAAGCATATAACCTTTAATATGCACGTCCTACATATCAGGCTAAGTTTAATATTGGATGGTGTCAAGGGAAAGAATATTCAATTCGTTCACAAGTAAGGTAATATTTTGCTCCCAGGGCATTCACTTTCTGTGTAGTCCTTTTCTGTATTTGCATTATCTGATTCCCTTTTGACCCTAGACCATATCCTTTCCTTGTCAGTGTCTTTTAAGTAAGAGAGGGGTATCAGAGAGGAAGTAGAAGAGACGAAAAAAAAAAGAAAGAAAAAAAGTATCAGAAAAAAGTTGGGATTAAAAAAAAAAAAAGAAAAAGGGAGGAAGGAAGCAGAAAGGTAATGAAATCCATCATGACAAAGGAAACATCCAAAATTTAAACTGCTTTCAGACAATAAGTAAATTTTTAAGCATATGGAAGGAGAAAATAAAAGGAAAAATTTACAAACTAGACAACGCCCCTCTTCCATCCCAGTATCTTTCGTAATAATATAATCTTAGCCTGAGGACATGCCGGGGGAAAAATATCGTGGCTGTAATAATAGAGTGAGTCCAGCGTTGCCCACGAGAATATCTGGCATGGCTAGGAGAATATCTGATTGCTTTGTGCGTCACGGTGTATCAGAGTGTCGATCAGAAGTTGCGCTCCAAGGGATGAGAGAGTGTGTGTGTGTGTGTGTGTTTGTGTGTGCGTGCGAGCTTCTGCATCATATGGGTGCGTTGGTATTGTGTGTGTGCGAGAGAGAGAGATTTATGTACTACTCTCTCTCTCTCTCGTAGCTTTCTGTGTATGTTAGCGTCTGCGTTGTTCCTAAAAGCAGATGTTATAAGATCATAAAGGGGGAAGCATATTAAGTACAGCTGATGAGTATGAGGCTACGTGTCTTTAAGGACGTTGTGAATGCTGGAATGAGACAAACAGATAGACAGATAGATACATTGGCAGGTAGATAGATAGATAGGTAGACAGATAGGTAGACAGAGAAACAGTGATTCTGATACAAATGCAGATGTTGATGTAGGTGTAAATAGATATTAATAGGTACACACACACACACACACACACACACACACACACACATTTTCTCCTTCCCCTCCTACTTTTTCTCTCCCTTCTCTTCTCTCTCTTCTCTTCACCCCCTTCTCCCTCCCTCACTTTTCTCCTCCCTTTCCTTCTTCCTATCCTCCGTTCCTACCGTTTCTCTTTGAGCTTTAGCAGAATCACATTTGCCCCCAACAGATAACCTCATTGTGGGACGCTGGCCTCCTGTTTCAGTTCTTCCTGTGCATTCCTCTTCCTCTTCCTCCACCTCTCTTCTTCCTTTCTTCCTCCTGTTTCATCCTCCCCTCACATCTCTTCCTCTTCTTGCTCCTCCATATTTCTTCTCCCTCCTCCACTTCCTCTTAAGCTTAATTGTTTCTTACCATTCTCCCACTTCCTCCCCCTCCTCCTCTGTATCTTTTCTTCCTCTCCCTATTCCTTCATATTTCTTCTCCCTCCTCTTCCCCTCTTCTTCTTTATCCTCCTCCTCCTCATCTTTCATTTCTTCTTCTTCCGTCTCTTTCTTCCTCCTCTTCCTCATTCTTCTCTTTTCCATCCTCCACCTCTTACTCTTTCTTTTCTTCCTCTTCCGACACCTTGATTCTTCTTCCTCTTCCTCCTATTCTTCCACCTCCTCTTCCCCAGCAGGCACACCCAAAGGCGTGACAAGGTGGGGCAGCCAAACTTAATTAGAGAAAAACCTTCCTCCTTTGTTCACCCTTCACACCTTTTCTTCTCTCTCTCTCTCTCTCCTTTTCTTCTCTCTTTCTTCGTTCTCTCTATTACTCTCGCTTTTCTCATTCATTTTCCTTCTCCCTCTCATTCAGTCTCCTTCTTCTCTCCATTTCCTCCTTCCTGCTCGCTTACCCTCTTCCTCCATCCTTTCCCTCTCTCCCTCTTCGCTCCCTCTCCTGTTTCCCAGAAGAGGTGGAGGGGAGAGGGATGTAGCAAGAGAGTTGACCAGACCAACACCGCCATACACCGCCAATAACAACTTCATTCCTACCTTAAGTTTAT
>JAGKTI010021351.1:0-12639 GCA_018397915.1 Birgus latro | reverse complement strand
TACACACACACACACACACACACACACACAAAGATTACAGTGCTTGCTTGAAAATTTAGAAGACTGGAAGTGTAAAAATCATAAGAACAAGAAGGAGCACTTAGAGATTTAAATGACCGTGCCCAGCAACTGGTCTGAGGACGGAACATTTGTCTTTGCCCTCTGACCTTGACCTTCGACCGAGTGGCCTTAAAATTGAATCATATATTCTATGCCTGTCCATTAACCCTACAACCAAGCTTGATCAAAACTTGATCAACAATATTTGAGCTTACCTTTGCCCTTTGACCTTGATATTTGACCTTTCCATGTGACCTTCATGCTTGAATAATTGTTCTCAAAACTGAATATTGTTATCCTCGCTTAATACTGAATCCTTCCACAGAATTTGGCCCAAATAAGTTAAAATACTTGAAACTATGCCGTACGACCTTGACCTTTGAACTGTTATCAGAAATACTTGGTTGACCCCTTGGCTAATCTTCAACAATTCCTCAAAGACTGGCCAAAATCAGATCAAAACTGTTTTAGTTGTTATGACCAAATTAGACTCTGCCACGTGACCTTGAGCTCTGTCAGAGAGTTTTAAAAATATTGTTATTCCGTATTTCTTTTTCTATAGTCCTTTTTCCGTCTGGTCTAAATCGGGTGAAATCTGTTACACTGACTTTTCTTGGCCAAACGTTGACCTAGCTGTTTGACCTTTACCTTTTATCATTATCCTTAACATCTTAAAAACAACAGGATATCCTCTTGGGTGAAACCAGACCCTGACATAATATTTGGTTAAAATCGGATAAGAACTTTTTAAATTGTTTTGTATGATCGTTTACGTGTTTATGTGCGTATGTATGTATTTATATATGTATGTATGTATGTAAGTATATACGTATGTATGTATATATGTATGTATGTATCTATCTATCTATGTATGTTTGTATGTATATGTATGTATGTATGTTAAGAATTTACCCTTGTTTCTTTGTTGGGTTAAAGCGAGGTGTGATCAGCGCAGAGTGTGCAATAAAAAGGTGATGGTATTAAGCAATCCTGTCTAAGCAAAGACGTGGTGTGGTGCACTGCTGTGGTGTGTCAGGGGGAAAATGAAAATGTGTCTATGGACACTAAGAATAACTATCGAGCCAATTATCACGAAAGAATCGACTCGTGATATCAAAGTGGCGATTTCACTTTTATGCTGGCTTACTTCGCCAATTCTCTGGAATCGAGAATTTATAGACTTTCTCAACAGTACACAGCAGAGACGAAACGCTCAAAAAGGCTGTATTACTGTACTGTTGGCCTCTGAGAAAGTCAGTTCACCCCTTAACATTCTAAAAATAATAATAATAATAATAAAAATAATAGTAATAATAATAATAATAATAATAAAAAGGATCTTGGCTGAGCCAAACTCCTAGCTGGCACAACGGATTTAAGAATTAATTCCAAAAGCTGGCCTAAGTACCAGTCGTGATTAATATAAGGAGTTGTGCTAACTTGGAGTAGCAAAAGTGTACTAAATATGTGGGGAAATCAAACACGACAGTTACATTTAACAAAGCTCAAGAAAACGAACTGTAAATTTATTAATTACAAGAAAATAAAGTTACGTTACATGAATCTATTCAAATTCAAAGAAAGGGAAATGCACTCACTCAAGCACTCAGACAAATAGCTAAATAGCCTTAACCCTAGGAAAAACAAAAGAAATACTAATCAGTAGAGATGAGACCATCGCTGCTCTAGTCGATCACCAAGATGGTGGAAGATTCGGGAAAACGCTAGGAAATCTATCCTCGTTGGGTATAGCAAACCCGCTCTTCGTGACTGCTAAGGGACGACTGACTGTGTTTGAGTGTCCAACGTAAGGGACGTGTGAAAGAGGCGTGGCCAACTAACGGCTAGGGAGGCAAATGCAAAGAAATGACAATTCGGAAATTATCGCTCAGAGGAATGCACTGTCTGTACGTAAAGACAATCACTCGCGAAAGAATGGCAAAAGTTTTGAAAATTTGATACAAATATAAGTACACGAGTGGACGGTTAAAAGAATGGCGAATTCTCACGAACTTCAGAACTATTCATCGTTCCTACAAATCACTCGATGTCACGAGATTTATGATACGTAATTTCACGATGTAGAAAATTTGTGACATTACACTCATGGAAAATCAAATTTTTCCTTGGAAAAATTTAACAATATATATATATACACCCTAGCTGAGTCACACAAGATTCACACTGTGGTGCGTGTACTATCCTGTTACAGGAGAAAAGGACTGTCGCTTATGAGCGTAAAAACCTCGTATTTACGTTAAGAGAAGCAAGCTTGAGGGAAAAACTCCGTGACGACGGTGAAAAATCCTGCACTCAGGTCAAACTGAGCGAAAGTTCTCTACATTTACATTGACAACTAATTGTTATGTCGCGTGGTGTACTGTATGTGATACACGGTGTAGGTGTAACAGTTGTAGTGTAACTGTACCTATGTGTAAAGCAATAATGATACAAATTAATGCAATAATAAATGTGACGAGGGCAGAGGAGAAGAGGTGGCAGCGTGTAGCAGAGACAATCAATGGACCTGCACATCAAAACTGCTTCACCCACCAACTGTGCCTGTGGAATGAGTCAAGGTGGAGCATCAATAGTGTCAGCGTGACAATTTGTATTAAATTACAATTACCATCCACCCAGCAGTCAATCCATATACAATAGAAAGTACTGTTTAGCTGAAAATCAATTGACAGAAAGTTTCGTACATTTGAGGTCGCCATTATTTTCTTAATACTTGCCCTTTATAACCTATACTTATGGCTAATAAAGGGCTCTTCGTCGGTGTCCTCGGTTGGGATCGCCGTGACTGAGCACTTATAGTTATACGTGTAGTTACTGTTAACAAAATTGGGATCACCGCGACTGCCCGTTCGTCATCGGCATCCACGGTCGGGATCGCCGTGACTGCGCACTTATAACTATACACTTAAAACTACAAAGGGCTCGTTGTCAGTGTCTGCGGTTGGGATCGCTGTTACTGCCCATTCGTCATTGGTGTCCACGGTTGGGATCGCCGTGACTACGTACTTATAACTAATAAAGGCAAGTCGAGAATCCCTATGCAAACTTGAGCAGGCCACATTTTAACACCCTGCGTGGGTGTGAACACTCATATGGATTTTGTGTATTCTCCGGGAATCCTCAGAGAGGCCCACAGCTTAAGACACACCACAAGGTAATTCAAACACAGCCTCAGATTGCCTCTGCGGGGGTCTCGAACTTCCCCCTTAACCTTCAGTACATACAGTATGTACAGTCGCCAAACTTTCCACCTGGGCCACCTAGCTGCGAGAGGTGCGTATTGGGTGCTGGCAACAGTGTATCTGTTTGTTCGTGTGTACATACTCTCGTCTTCCGTAGTGAACCTCAGCCACAGTTCAACCCAATATTCAGTCGACAATTTTTAGCAGATAGAACTTCAAAGGAACTTCTAAAAGTATTGAATATTGCGAGTATTGAAAACATTAAGTAAAATAATCTAAAAGACCGCATCTTTACATTCATTTTATATTTATAAACGTATTCTTTTTCATTATTACAGGATAAACCAATGGCTATTATAATCTACTGAATATTGGGGGGAAGAACTGTCGTGTGACCGATCCTTATGGTAGAAAAATAGACAGCGGTGTCTGACTGTTAGTTATGCATTTCGCCAGTCCTTGGCCGGTCTCGATTAAACCTATTGAAATACCATTCTTGATCCGAGACATGATTAGATAAGTTAGGTCATTAATCGTTACTAGATTACTCACTGGGCGAATAGTAATTTAAACTAAGTAGGCGAGATTGGAAGTAGATGTCGGAGGTTGAAACTTGTTCGTTGAGGCAGAATACTGCCTCGTGTCAGTCGATCTGTGTGACATGGTTCCACCCCCGTCAGTAGAGATGGGTTTCTCCTATTAAACACCAAGCCCTCATCTTATGACCTAGGTCTTAGTAGCAGCCAGACAACAACCAACATCACATATTCTCGCACCTCGGCCCCAGTGACGGGCGCGAAGGCGCCTAGGTTCGTGAGAAAAAAAAAAAAAAAGTGTTCCAGCCTGCAATGATAAATTCATGTTCGTTATGTTGCATTTACCAATCACCAAAGTAATATCAAAGGCAATGGTGACATAAATATCCCAACTATTCAGCAACTGTGCTTAATATGACTGGAAGCTTTTGCATACTGTGATGGAGAGGTGGTGTCTTCACCTTGCTATAATGTGAGATAATGTTGTTCGGTGAATAATCAATAAGCGTGTAAATGTGTGACCTCACACATAAGCAGCACCGCTCACAATCAGTTTTCCTTGTAATGTGTAATTCAGTCATTCGGTAGATGAATGGACTATAACGGTATACTGCAATGACCATAGTCATATGAATTATGATACGGTAAGTCATTATCATAGCTGATATAATAGCCACATTCGACAACAGTATGCATAAACTCATTGCCTTTTGAGGTAACAGTATTTTAACCTTCTAACTCCTCGTGGTGCACCACAGAACACATAAAAACATCTACCTGAAATACTACCAACGAGGAAACAAATAACCATTAACAGTGTCTGAATATATTGGTCAGTGTCATTCATGATGTGAATATGGTACTTGTAACTAAACGTAGATGTTAGGTAAATGCACTCCTCTTCAACCTATACTGATAATGGTACCAAGTGAAATGGAATTATTGATATAAGGAGACAGTGTGAGAGAGAAAGGCTTGGGGCGATTCCAGTATACTCGTACAGTGCATTAACATGTTATGGTAACAATGTAAAGCCAACATAGAAAATGAAATGTTTAGTATTGTTAAGATTGCAAATATTTAGTAGACTGCTAATGGATCTCAAAAACTAGTTCTGCAATTATTATCACTGGCGGTATGAATAACGTAACCCCCCCCCTCCCCATCTGGCACGAGCCCTGGCCTTCACTATGCCAAGCTCCCCCCTGAAGCAGCTCTCCCACCGGTTCGACCAGTTGCAGGACTGAATCGGTAGAGAGGCAGCCTGCAGTCCTAATAGACCCAGGATCGAATCCCGGCTGGGGCAGGGAACAGTTTAAGGATTTGAATTTCCTAAAAAGCAGACTTTCCTGATCTACCAGATGACCCACCGACATGTCGTGAAAATAACCCCGCTAATACCAATACACCAGTCCTGTATGAGACAGCCCTAGCTTGTATCAATATGGACGGTGGGTGTTAGTGCCGAAGTGGTGACATGTAGAGGTGTATGGTATGTAGGAGGACTGCTGGGCCTTGTGTGCAGGCTGTGAAACCTATGCCCAGAGCCGGACACATAAAAAAAAAAAGGACACTGGTCGCATGGAATTGTTGCGTGCCACAGGTTGCACGGACCAAGGCCAGAGAAGTATAGTATAATATAATTATATTATTGTATCATACATAATAGTACATGTTTATATCATAATATTATATATATTACCTTATAAAATTAATATAGTCATATTTATTTGGCCTTGGTTAGCGCCACCTGTGGCACACAACAATTTTACGTGCGACCAGTTTCATGTAACTGGCTGAGCCAATGGGAAAGCCGCCTTACTCCTGCGACATTTCGCTCCTAACCCAACTCCGTACCAAGCCATCTATGGGATGAACTCTGACTCTGACGGAGGTTCACCACGAACGAACAGAGTTAATGATCCGAACTTTCGTCGAGCATGTACACACGAACAGATACACTGTTGCCAGCACCAGTTACCAATCTCTCGCAGCTAGGTGGCCCAGGTGGAAAGTTTGGCGACTGTACAAGCCCTACACTTACGACTAATGAGGGCTCGTCGTTGGTGTCCGCGGTTGGGATCGCCGTGACTGCCCATTCGTCATCGGTGACCACGGTTGGGATCGCCGTGACTGTGGGCTTATAATCTACAGAATATATGTATGTACAGACCCTAGACATACTGTATCCTGTGGGGCCAACGGGTGAGACGTCAGGTCTGCACCCACATTACCACTGCCCTCTCTCCCACACGACTCAGAGATTATGGACGTGGATTCAAACGGCACAGAAATGAAACTTTCCTGAATGATGGTACGTCGACATACATTACAGGAGTGCAGAAAACTATCTATTTCCTGTCCAATTCCTGGCCAGAAAAAGTCAGCACGGATACGGCCTTGGGTTTTCTTTTTGCCCATATGAACTCCTGACGCTGAACAATGACCCTATTCTAGCACTGCTTGGCGGTACTTCGTAGGAACGACAAACTGCAGTCGAACCTCGGCCTGGGGTGTTCGTGACTCACGATAGAGCCATCCTTGTTTGTGAAGGAACCTGGCTCGTCCACCCCGTGAATACTTGGACACTTTACCCTTTTGTTTCCTCCGCGCAACAGCAAGGGTTGGGTCAGACTGTTGTTCTTGGACAATTTGACTACAAATCAGATCTTGCGGCGATGCGATGGCCACTGAGGTGACACAATTTGGAGCCTTGGCCATGGCTCGTGTTACTGAAGCCGAAGTCTGAGTAGTGACATCTACAGTGCAACTAGACTTGGCACCTGGTATGTTACCTATAATGAGGTCAAACAAAGGTTCTAACATGACAACTGCAACTGTCGAACCTGTGTAAAAGGGAGATGCTACCTGGATACGTGCCTCAGGGAACAATCTCACTGATCCATCAATAAGTCTAACTTGGGTGTGCCTACCTGTGTACTCCTCGGGCCGAACTAGACTCTGCTTGATGGAGCAACCTGAGGAACCATTGTCCCTCAGAACATTTACTGAAACACCTCCCACAAACCCTGGCTGAACAAGAAAGGCACTGTTGCCAGTGGATGGGTCTGAGGAGGCAGTAGCCAGTCTCTGATGAGACTGTTGAACGTACAATGCGGCGAACGTAGCGCCCTGAGAACTATTTGCCTTTGGGGTCATGCTCACCATCTGAGGGGCTGGAGCGTTGACCACCTGTGGAGGAGGATTCACCATCTGAGTGGGGCTAGTGAGCTATGGGGAAGTACGTATGCTGGTGGGGACAGCACCATCGTGCGCTTGTCCAGGAATGAAGGCTGCATTTGCCTCCTGCCTCCGAAACACTAAAGACGGTTGTCCTGACTGAGGGTTACGTGGCTTATCCTTGTTCTGCTGCTGTTTGGAATACTGCTGCTGGTTAGGGTACTGCTTGTACCTCTTCCAGTCAGGTTTTTGTGTATTCTGCCCCTGGTCCTTCTGCAGTTTGTTTGGACCTTGGCCATTATTCTGAGAACGGCCTTGATGCTGGGGTTCAGTCTGCGATTGCTTACCAGACTTAGCAGTATCTTTCTTATTCCATGGCTGTTGCCTACGAGTTTGGTATCCGTAAGCAGTAAAGAAAGCCTCAGCCTTTTCCACCATTTGGTTTGCATCCTTCACTTTGCACATCTTGAGCTGGGCGTAAGCTCAGCAGGGCACGACTTTTCCAGCTGTGTGCGCAGCACGAGGTCGATTATTCCCTCTCGCGTGCTGGGAGTCTCGTCCTTCTCCATCCACTCGCCTAAGTATGCCGTGAGACGGTCAAGGAACTGTACAGCTGTCTCCTTTTCCTGGAGGCGTGCCCTCATGAACTGATTCCTAGCGTCCTCAACGTTAAGACCATACGCTTTGATAAGAGCGGTCTTCATCATCTCGTAAGTGAGATTATCTCCGCAAATTCTGTGGAGAATGTCGAGGGCAGGGCCCTCAAACAGGCTAATGAACTGAAGCCTCTTAGTTGCCTCATCCAGATTGTACAGCTGTGCCATGTCTTCGATACGAGCTACGAATGGCTCGATTCGCTCGCCTTCCTTGTAAGAAGGAAGGTTGAGGTGTGGAGTTGCTAGAACAGGTGCTGGGAGAGCACTCGTGGAGCTTGGGTTGGCTGCACCCGATGTGCTTGAAGCCAAGGAGTCTAGCTTCAGCTTCAGCACTTCAAGCTCGTGTTTACGTTCTCGCTTTCCTTCCTCAGGCTCACGCTCCTTCTCGCATTCCTCGCGCTCACGCTCTTTCTCGCGTTCTTCACGCTCATGTTCTTTCTGACGTTCCTCGTATTCACGTTCTTTCTCACGTTCCTCACACTCACGTTCTTTCTGACGTTCCTCGTGTTCACGCTGTTCTTTTTTGTGCTCACGCCTAATTTTCCACTCTTCACGGGCGTCATTCTCGCGTTGCTGCTCGTAATTGCAGCGCGACAGGACATAATCTCTAATTTCCTGGGGGTTAGTAAGCCCCATATCCTTTGCTTCCTGTAGGTATGTACTTGTTTCCATGATGCTCAGACTGAGAGTAACTAATGACTGAGACTGATATACTGGCTGGTGTGCAGCAGTCTATCTAACTAAGAGTGAGTGAGTGATTCCGGTAATAATTTCAAAGCTAGGAGTTTATATCCTGGAATGAGTGCTGAGTGTGCAATAAAAAGGTGATAGTATTAAGCAATCCTGTCTAAGCAAGGACAGAACTATATACGGCGTTGGTGTGACGTGGTGTGATTAATAATGGTATGTTGTGCACTGGTGTGGTGTGTCAGGAGGAAAATGAAAATGTGTCTATCGACACAAAGAATAACTACCAAGTCAATTATCACGAAAGAATCGACTCGTGAAATCAAAGTGGCGATTTCACTTTTATGCAGGCTTACTTCGCCAATTCTCTGGAGTCGAGAATTTATAGACTTTCTCAACAGTACACAGCAGAGACGAAACGCTCAAAAAGGCTGTATTACTGTACTGTTGGCCTCTGAGAAAGTTAGTTCACCCCTTAACATTCATAAAAAAATAATAATAATAAACAGGATTTTGGCTGAGCCAAACTCCTAGCTGGCACAACGGATTTAAGAATTAATACTAAGAGCTGGCCTAAGTACCAGTCGTGATTAACATAAGAAGTTGTGCTAACTTGGAGTAGCAAAAGTGTACTAAATATGTGGGCAAAACAAACACGACTGTTACATTTAACAAAGCTCAAGAAAACGAACTGTAAATTTATTAATTACAAGAAAATAAATTTACGTTACATGAATCTATTCAAAATCAAAGACAGGGGAATGCACTCACTCAAGCACTCAGACAAATAGCTAAATAGCCTTAAGCCTAGGAAAAACAAAAGAAATACTAATTAGTAGAGATGAGACCGTCGCTGCTCTAGTCGATCACAAAGTTTGTGGAAGATTCGGGAAAACGCCAGGAAATCTATCCTCGTTGGGTATAGCAAACCTGCTCTTCGTGACTGCTAAGGGACGACTGACTGTGTTTGAGTGTCCAACGTAAGGGACGTGTGAAAGAGGCGTGGCCAACTAACGGCTAGGGAGGCCTTTCCTCTAACTTTCGCTCCGTTGAACACCACCTCATCTCTTCTAAACCTCACCTTCTCTTTCTCTCTGAGACTCAGCTGTCTGAGGCAACTGACAGCAAGCCCTTTTCTGTATCCTCCTACTTTCTCTATTCTCATTTCAAAGCCATGGGTGGTTGTTGCGTATATGTACGCAACGATCTATCTTGCCCTCGTGTTCCTGAACTTGATTCTTCTGAATTCTCTACTCACTGGCTTCGGCAATCCTGTCATTCTCTGACTAAATATATCTGTGCGGTTTACTTATCTCTTAATTCTAGTGACTATCAAAAATTCTTTGATTATCATACTTCTACGATGGAACACATTCTATCCATTTCTCCTTTCTCTGAAATCTCCATTCTAGGAGATTTCAATGTTCACCACCACCTTTGGCTCTCCTCTCCTTTCACTGATCCACCTGGTGAACAAGCCTACATCTTTTCTATCCTTAATGACCTAGAGCAGCTTGTACAGCACCCTACCTGTATCCCTGACTGCCTTGGAGAGAGTTCCAACATACCTGACCTTTTCCTAACAACTAATCCTTCTGCTTACACTGTTAATCTTTTCTCTAAATTGGGCTCCTCAGATCATGACCTTATTACCTTAACCTGTCCTATCGCTCCGGTACGGCCTGTTGACCCTCCAAAGAAACGCCGCCTGTGGCATTTTGGAGCTGCAGATTGGGAGGCCCTCAGGCAGTACTTCTTTGATTTTCCTTGGAATGATTATTGCTTCCAAGGTAGGGAGCCATCTGAGTGTGCATTACGGAGGTTATTCTCTCGGGCATGGAAGCATACATTCCTTTCTCAAATTCTCTGACTAATGCAAGAAAACCTTGGTTTAATCACGCTTGTTCTAATGCTGTCCGCAGCAAGGAGTGGGCCTATACGAGGTACTGGAGCCAACACACCCCTGAATCACATCTTTTATATATTTCTGTTAAGTCTGTTCTTCGCTCTGCTAAAAATAATTTCATCCGTGCTAAATGTTCTCAACTCTCCAACTCGAATTCTTCTCGCTCCTTCTGGCACCTTGCCAAAAACCTTTCTAACAACTTTACCTCATCATCCTTCCCTCCTCTTTTCTACTCTGATGGCTCTGTAGCTATTTCTTCTACTGATAAAGCAGATCTCTTAGCTCAGACTTTCTCCTCCAATTCCACCTTATACGATTCCGGTGCTATTCCTCCATCACTTCCCCCCTCTGACTTCCTCTTGACTGACATTAAAATTTCTTCAGCTGACGTATTTTCTGCCAAAACTGGCCTCAATACTAACAAGGCATATGGGCCTGATGGAGTCCCTCCTGTTGTCCTCAAAAACTGTGCTTCTGTGCTGACACCCTGGCTTTCTCTATCAACTTGTACCTTTCCTTCTTGCTGGAAGTTTGCTCTCATTCAGTCAGTCCCAAAGAAGGGTGACCATTCCCAACCCTCTAACTATCGCCCAATTGCTTTCGAATCCTGTGTCCCAAAAATTTTTGAGTCAATTCTTAACAGAAAATTTTTAAAGCATCTTTCCTGTCACAACCTTCTTTCTGATCGTTAGTATGGGTTCCGTCAGGGAAGCTCCACTGGCGATCTTCTCACCTACATTTCAGACTCCTGGTCATTCTGCTTTCGGGACTTTGGCGAAAGCTTTGCCATTGCACTTGACATCTCAAAAGCTTTCGATCGAGTCTGGCATAAACCTTTAATTTCCAAACTGCCCTCCTACGGTTTCTATCCTTCTATCTGTGCCTTCATCTCTAGCTTCCTTTCTGGTCGTTCTATAGCAGCTGATGTAGACGGCCATCGTTCTTCCCCTAGACCTATCAACAATGGTGTTCCTCAGGGCTCTGTTCTATCACCAACTCTCTTCCTTTTATTCATCAATGACCTTTTAAGCTGTACATCTAACCCTATCCACTCATATGCTGATGATTCCACCTTTCACCTTTCCATTCGGTTTCCGCAACGTCCATCTCAGCAGTTACTTCAACAAAAAAGGGATGAGGCTATGGTACACCTAACGTGTGACTTGGCCCGTATATCTGATTGGGGTAAAAATAATCTTGCTATTTTTAATGCATCCAAAACTCAGTTCTTACACTTATCAACCAGACAAAATCTTCCTCTGGATTACCCACTAATGTTTAATAATGTCCAGTTCTGTCCTGCATCATCCTTGAACATGCTTGGGGTTTCGTTCTCTCGGGATTTGTCTTGGAAAGAACATATTACGTCTCTTGTGAAATCTGCTTCCAAGAGATTAGGTGTGCTAAGCCGATTCCGAACTTTCTTTACCCCTGCACAGTTGTTGACCTTGTACACGGGTTTTATTCGCCCGTGTATGGAGTACAACTCTCATGTGTGGGGAGGCTTCCCACATGCAGCTCTTCTCAATAGGGTGGAGTCAAAGGCTTTTCGTCTCATTAACTCTCCTCCTCTTACTGATTCCATTCAACCTTTGTCTCTTCGCCGCACTGTTGCATCTTTATCTCTCTTCTATCGCTACTTCAACGGTCACTGTTCCTCTGAACTGTCTGCTTGCATCCCTCCACCTCTACGACGGGCACGTAGTACCCGTCTAGCAACAGACTCTCATCTCTTTTCTGTCCAGCTCTCTAATGCAAGAGTTAACCGTTACTCCCAGTCCTTCATTTATGCAATTGGTCAACTCTGGAACTCTCTTCCTCTGTCTATATTTCCTATCTCCTATGATCTCCAGTCTTTCAGACGCAGTGTGTCCAGGCATCTCGAAATGAACGGATCTTGAATTTGGCTCTCTTTTGTATTGTTTTTGCTTTTTTCTTGGAAGGAACAGTATACGGGCCCATGGCCTTTGGTTACTTCTCCCTTCTATTAAAAAAAATAAGTGCAAAGAAATGACAATTCGGAAATTATCGCTCAGAGAAATGCACTGTCTGTGCGTAAAGACAATCACTCGCGAAAGAATGACAAAAGTTTTGAAAATTTGATGCAAATATAAGTACACGAGTGGACGGTTAAAAGAATGGCGAATTCTCACGGACTTCAGAACTATTCATCGTTCTACAAATCACTCGATGTCACGAGATTTACGATACATAATTTCACGATGTAGAATATTCGTGACATGGTGTGGTGCGCTGGTGTGGTGTAGTGTGGTGTGTTGTGGTAGAGCCTGAAAACAGGACGAGTGTGGCAGTGCACCAGAAATCAGTGCTGTTCAGCACTCACTGATTTCTGGTGCACTGCGTTGGTGTGACGTGGTGTGATTAATCATGGTATGTTGTGCACTGGTGTG
>JAGKTI010021350.1:0-15795 GCA_018397915.1 Birgus latro | reverse complement strand
TACATATACATACTACCTTTCATTTATTAATATTCATTTATTCACGCATACAGTTAACACATACATAAAATAAGTGTTTCATAACACCATTCCTTAGCAAAATGTGTTTATTTTAGCTGAGTGATATGACGGGAATATTTTCACCACCAACAGTTTTAGTGCCAGATAAAACACAAGTAGCATCGAATGCCAATTCACAATTAGCATCGAATACCGATTCACAATTAGGAGAACAACGGGAAATCGTAACAATCACACAAAATTCTCCACAAAATAAAGATAAAGAAACAGATGATGATGATGATGATGACGATGATTGGGAACCTCCTTCTGATGTAGAAAGTGATGATTTTAGCTCTGCCATACATATTTATGAAAACCTACTCAAGAGAGTTCACAGGTCAGGTAAAACTTATGCAACTATTCCTTCACATAACGATAAAGAACTGCAAGTAAACTTAACGAAACAATCAACCAAAATGGCTAACGATGACAATAACACAACTCAAACATCCTCACCTCGTGTATGCGTTTATCATGAGGATAAAAACAGCCCAAAATTCTCAGGCACAGAAAAAGATCGCATCGACGTAACGTCTCTCATCAACCAGTGCGAACAAGTCTTTGTTAAGAGACATATGACAAATAAGGATGAGAAAAAAACAATTTTTTTCTCATGGATTAACCAAGAAAGATGTCAAGCAGGCGACGTACTTAGATCAGACAATCTCTTACGAACCAAGACATATGAGGAGTATAAGATAGAATTTCTGAAGAAATTCTCTGGAGGTATAAACTTTTGCCAGGTATACTTCCAGAATTACATAAGATTGTGGGTCTTATGAGAGAACATACAACTAATTCTGTCCTAGGTGAAATAACAGCAGATGTTTCCACAATTAAGAGAACATTATTACCTGTCATAGAGATTTCAAATTGGGTAACATCTGATGGAAAAATGACACCATTACATGTCATATACATCCTTGCTTATGTAGCTGCACTGTGTAAATTACTGGATATCGCGAAGACGGTAAATTACACCCCAGGAATGTGCTTGCTAGATTTCATGAACATAGTAGAGATGAATTGTAGCAAAGCAGGGTGTGACTGAAGCACAGTCAAATTGGACCAGAATGAGAATGACAGACACAGTCAGCAGTGAAAACAACTACCCCAAGCAAAGGACAAAGCCAGTCGCGACCCCAAAACAGACAGAATAAACAACCACAAACATTGAGACAGCGCTCGCAGACACCAGGCCACAGCAGTCACAATAGTTTGTGCGCAGTCCTACCAGAAGTCGTGGAAGAAAAACCTAAGTATGGGAAGTCATCTCGAGGATCAGAATTGGGAAATATGTCCACTATATGTTATTATTTTGCGAACCCTGGACACATAAAAAATTAATGTCTTATCAAAATTAAAGAAGATAGACAAAATGCACAAGGTTGTGACCCATACTGTAGACACCACAGGTCCCAGGGTCACTGGACCTCAAATTGTAAAACAATTGAAAAACTGATTTCCATTATTAAGTCAAGGGAAAGACACGCCACAACAACCAATCATAGATACGGCCAAGTCTATGTCTAAAATTCACATAGGAGGCATGTTGCGAAGTGAGTGTATCTTGATGCCAGCTGTATGTGAAAATCAAAACATTTCATTATTCTTGGAAACAGGCTTTCCAGTGAATTTAATAACACAAGAAGAATTAGATAGGATTATAGACATAAAAAGAAAGTAACTATCCTAGAAGAATCTGATTTAGACTTATATGCTGTAAATGTCAAACAAATTACAGTAAAAGGCATGATAAGGTTAGACATAAGTTTCACACAGACTACAAGACCAATTTCTGCTATTTTCTATATAGTAGAAAACTTAGCAACAAGAGCTAATATGTTGCTTGGTCTATGAACAATGAGAACAGAGAAAATAATTTTACTCCCACAAATGAATGGGATAGAGTTTAATAATGAATTCATAGAGGAATTATCATCAGATTTCTTACCCATCAATATTAGAGAATCAAAAAGATTTGGAAATATTAAACATCTAAACAGAAACAAACAAAAAGATGATGGTACAGATGCCCCCACACCACCTCCCACATCCCCCCGGACTAGAGACCGGGGTAACGGTCCTAACTCATCAGTCTTTCCCGCCCATCTCGCCAATGATGTAGTTATTCCGCCTAATTCATACATAAAAGTAACCAGAAAGAGCATATTGAAGAATAGTAATGTTCTTGTCTTAGAGGAATTATGTAAAGTAAAAGGAGTGTCTGTCGAAAACGCATTATGTCAGGTGGATAACGAGGGGCAAACTTAAGTGTTCCTAATTGATCATATGAATGGAGAAGTACGGATGAAAAAAGGGACTTGTCTAGTCCATACAGAGAAATGTCCTGCCCCGGTAATGGAAATAGTGGTATCAGGGACAACAAGTAAGATAAAATCTATGGACAGAGAAAGAATAAAAAAAATTTGGTTCACTCAGGAGAATTTAATGAAGAAAATGATCTCTTAGACCTATTATAAAAACATCGAAAAACAGTAGCATTACCTGGAGAACAATTAGTGTATACTAACCTGATTAATCACAAGATTAACATGCACCCAGACACACAACTTGCTTTTGTACCTGCCTATAGAGTTCCGCAATCACAACGTACCCTTGCAAACCGGTATGTTGATGAAATGCTAAAACTGGGTATTATTGAGCCCTCAGTCTCCCCGTGGAATTCCCCATTATTTCTCGTGCCCAAACAAAGCGGAGAAATGCGTGCGGTAGTAGATTACCGTAAACTAAACTGCCATACAATCCCAGACCCCAATCCCATTGCAACTGATGTCTTGCAAAATATAGGTCCAGAAAAAAATATATTTTCCACAATCGATTTGCTTAATGGCTATTACCAGATAGCCTTAGATGAGTCACGTAAATACACTGCCTTATCCACAAAAACAGGGCATTACCAATACAAACAAATGCCATTGGAGTTGAGGACAGCACCCCAAAGGTTAATGAATTACGTATTGTCTGGTATGCTGGGAAAAGGAATATTTGTCTATCTAGACGTTATTATTATAGTTACTCGTACAATAGACGAACATCTCCAGAAATCAGACCAGCTCCAACAAAAGTTTGCTGTTGCTGTTTTAAAAATCAAGCTGTCTAAATGCAAATTTTGCTTCATGGAAATAAAATTCTTAGGCCACAGACTAGATGCCCAAGACATTCACACGTCTGAGGACAAAATACAGGTAGTAAGGGATTTCCCAGAAGAAACAAATATAGACGAAGTAAGACAATTTTGGGGGATAACGGGATATTACTGTCCCTTATTAACAAGTTCTCTCATATAGCACAACCGCTATTCACTCTACTAAAAAAGGATGCCATATTCCAGTGGGGAGAGCAAGAAGAAATAGCATTTAATGAACTGAAAGATAAACTTGCAAATGCACATTGCTTGGTCTACCCTCATTTCACAAAACCATATATAATTTGTACAGATGCTTCCATTAAAGGACTAGGAGCTGTACTGATGCAAGAAGATAAACGTAGGAAGAATTAGCCAATTGCACTCGCCAGCAGACAACTGAAAGGTGCAGAGAAAAATTACTGCACTACGGGCTTAGAGGCACTTGCAGTGGTCTTTGCATTACAAGAATATCGAGATTTGGTATATGGTTACGAAATTCACCTATTCACCGACCATAAACCGCTCGTGTGTATGTTCCATGAAAAACTCCTCTCCTGCAGGAAAGCAAGATGGAAATGCACCATTGAAAACTATAATGTACATATTCACTACACACAAGACAAAATAAACTCAGTAGTTAATGCATCATCAAGGAACCCGACAACAATTCATGTTGCGGCATTAAGCCCCTCTCCCACCTCGCCTTAAATAACCACGATAAATCCATGATGGACATCTTGGTCCAAGTCGGTGATATGTCGACTACTCTGAACAAGAATCGTGATGTCGGCGTAATACTTACGACACCAGTACAACATAACGTCGACACCTCGGCGATGTATACTATATAAGCGGCGACTAATACCCGACATTTAGGCGATATGTCGGCGTATTGCGTAAGATTAATGGAATTTCAAAAATTAACGTTTTTTTTTTTTTACGCCGAAAAAAAACGCCGATATAGCTACGAAGTCGGCGTCTTGTCGAAAATGTATCGGCGAAATGCAGACGAATGTATCGTGGCCGACTCCTCGCCGTCATCGCCGTAATACCGGGCGACATATCGACGCAATATCGGCGAATTACCTACGATAAAATATTAATGTCGTAGTACCCAGTACGTATCGTACATTTTCCGTAAGTTATATCGTAAGGGGCTCGCCGATTACCCGCCAACATCTCGCCGTAATCCGGTACGATACCAGTTGACTTTTTTTTTTTTTTTTTTTTTTAATCGACGAGACGTCGGCGACGTCGGCGATTACACGCCTGTTATTCGCCGGGTCATCTGCGACTTCGCCGCCGCCTCGCCCTATTATCAACGACTCCTCGCCGAAAGCTTGCAATGTCGTGAAGTTCCACGACGTTTTGGTGCAGCACCAAGTCATCGTGGCCCTTCACGTAAAATTGCCGACTCGTGGCACACATCGGCGGCACGCCACGATTGTCAATGATTTTGTTCACGATTAGTCACGATTATAGATTTTTGACACATCGTGACTTCGTCATTTACGGCGAAGTGGGAGAGGGGCTTTAGATCTCAAGGTAAACATCCCAAACCATGATGAAATCGCGAAAGCACAGAGACTTGATCCAACATGGTCTAATGTCAAATATACATTAGGAAGTGGTGAGGACATACAATTGCCAAAGCTACATACACCACTCGAACAATTCACAGCAGTCAATAATGCCTTATACAGGATCAACCCAGGACAACCAAAACACCTAAGAAATAATAAACAATTAGTGGTACCTAATGATATGATACCTCAAGTATTAACAACAATACACGGTAGTCCACACGCAGGTCATCCTGGAAAAGAGAGGACATTTAAACAAGCCCGGCTGTTATACTACTGGCCATCGTTGCAAAAAGATATATACAATCATAGATGCGAGTCATGTGCGAAACGCAAAGAATACACGTTATCACGTGCACCTATAGGTAATTATCTTGTACCACATCAACGATGGGACGTTGTCGCAGTTGAATTACGCAAGTTGGCATTATCATAATAATAATAACCAACACCTATTCGTTGCAAAAGATGAATTCTCATGATATGTGATTTTAGCCCCAGTTAAGGATAAGACCACAGAAACAGTGGCAAAAGCAATCATAGATAATATTATGTGTCGTTTCACGACCCCAAAGGTACTGATAAGCGATAATGGAGGTGAATTTAATTCTGAAATCTTGCCAGAAATATGCAAACAATACAGTATAAAAAAAAAGGTAAATGTTTTAGCCTATCACCCAGCGTCCAAGAAGTTAGTGGAGAGACAAAAAAAAAAAAAAGTATTGGATGCGCTACGACACATTCTCTTTGAAAATTATGCAAGCTGAGATGATTGGATTCCGAGGGTAGACAACTCATCAATTAATGGATCTATAAATAAGTCTACAAGAGACACACCACACTTCATTATCTATGGGACAGATAAAAAATTACCTTACGAAATTCTCGAAGGTGAAAATCTGCCTATATATAACTATGATGATTATCCTAAACTCCGTTTGCGTGAATTCCAGGATATACACAAGAGGGTGAAGAAACAATTATCGATGTCCAAGGAAGAAATGACGGAGTCATTCAATAAAAGGCAAAAGAATCAACTATCAGCATAGGAGACATTGTCTATGGTATCATTCATACTAGAGACAATAAACTATCACCAAAATTTGAAGGCCCATACAGAGTAATTAAGAAGACAGCGAACAAGGTAGTAATTAGGTCACTGTCGAGTGGCGAAGAAAAACAAATTCATGTTGATCATTTAAAACGGGTCCCAAGGGAATTAACCAGCAATTATACAGCCTCGGACGCCGCTGAAAAACCAAACATTACCTATGAAACCAATCAAGAGGACAACTTTACTTACAAAAATAAATTAAGATCGCATAACAAACAAACATAAGTGCAACTGTGCCTACAAATGCTACAGTACAATACAGGATTTACATGATCTAGGTATCGATTTAAACTCCTTCAAGTGAAACAAGAAGCAAGTTATTGTTCTCTATGAGCCAACTGTAATGCACATCATCACTATCATCGACCACAGCATGACTGAATTAGATAATTAATAGTTTTTTTTTTTTTCGGTAGGTTACGATGAGGGGACTTATACTATGGATTCTCCTCTATATAGCAAGAGGATCAGCTCACTTAGGCCCTGAATATATAGTAAGGCAAGGGTGTCTCATAGCCCCTACGACCTCGACAGCAATCGTGAAAGACATAGTATGAACTACGTTGTTAGAGAACATCGCCAAGCCACTGACAACACTGGAAATAGCGATAAGAAGTTCTATTTCAGAAGCTCATAATCAAAGGAAGTGACTTATATCGTGAAGTTAGCGAAATGGAAGCTTGAATATACCAAGACCACCATGCACATCATGATCCAATATCTCCCATCTCGTGGAACGAGGCATTTATGGATTCGAACAACATCACACGTAAGCGTGAAAGACGCGGTTTGTTTGACCTGGGTGGTGCAATTCTAGGGAATATATTTGGATTGGCTACAGAGGAAGATCTTCAAGAAATAAACAACAAATTTAATAAGATAGCTCAGGTATTAACATATCAACATAAGCTATAGTCTGTTTGATTGACCTGTGCAGCTGAGATGTATGCGGCAAGTAGGGTGTGTTTGATACGCGGCTGCTGATTGGCCGCCGATGATGTAATTGAAGTAAGTGCAGGCATGTATAGTTGTGCAATATGCGGACGTAGGTGTACACCGTGGGTGGATAATATAGCGCAACATGCGGACGTAGGTGTACACCGTGCGTCGATGCAATGCAACATGCGGACGTGGATGTACGCCGTGGTTGGATAATTTATTTCAAACGTCACTCATTGTTTAATGGAACTTTATAATCATTTTTAATTTTCTTTGATAACAGTAAACTTTCAAAGCTAATTTTGACCTCTTCAGCTTCGGAAATTATTTCATGTTTAATATGGCAGCCTGTAATGAATTCAGTTTAAAAATATAAATATATGTGTGTTAAAATAAGAAGAGGCGTAGCTTTAAATCATTGGCGGCCAATCAGCAGCCGCGATTCAAACACACCCTACTCTGCCCATGCATCTCAGCTGATAAGGTCAATCAAATAGACTATAGTTGACAATCATAACACAGTAATGATGACCTTTGTTAAAAATCTCAGAAAGGCAGAAAGTATCATTCACCAGAGTGTGGACAAAATAAATGCCACAGAAAGTAACTTAACGCTTTTCCAACACTTCTCAGTAATCATGGAACATGTTGACATAATACTACTCCAGTTAGACAACACTGGAGTTCATTATCAGGCAACGATGAAAGCTATTGCAAATCCAGGTAATGGCAAAATCACAATTAGTCTACTTCCACTCCGTGACCTACGTCAGATCATCAGTCAAGGCATACATAAACATAGTCTGAAACCTTTATTTCAGGGCAGAAACCTTCCGCTATATTATCCATACTTAGAAGAGACTCTAACATTCACATCAGTGATAGGTCATGTACCATTCTGTTCAGTCTATCAAATATGCCCTTTTCTATCTATCTATCTATTGTCAGACGCCTTAATCCCGTAAGGGCTGGCCACAAACAAATCGCCTCCATGTCGCTCTGTCCCCCGCCATTTCACTGCCCTGCTCCCAGCCCACACACCCCTATCTCATATACCTCTCCACTCCATCCTTCCATCTCATCCGTGGCCTCCCCTTCCCTCTCCCCCCCCTCCCTTTCTCGCCCCTCCACCTCACTCACATACACTCTCCTTGTCAATCTCTCACTCTCCATCCTCTGCACATGACCAAATCTTTTTCTTCTAAGAATAATGACACCATGGTCATAACATCATCACCAACACCGAACTCTTCATGGTCTCTAAGAGACAGGACACTGTCACTTTCGCCAGGGAATCAACGATTGAACGAAAGTGTCGTACATCCTTACATGCTGTTCATCTTTGTCCTCCGTACATTTTCACGTTTCAGCCTACTGAAGTAGTCCCTTGTGAAATGGCCATCATAAGGAGTCATGACATTCATCATCACTGCAACTTTATATTGGCTCCAGATAAACCTATACATCATCAGCGCATCGCACATTCACATTTCTTTTACTTCACTCATAACACATCAGTTTTCATAGTTTGGCCAGATGCACCACCATCTCATACTTCAGCTTCAGGATTATACATAGCACCTGATTACTGTGCTGTACTTACACCATCTTTGTCCACATTAGCTACAAATAATCACTATGCCATTCTTAATCACACACACAAATACTTCCAACCACTACCTGAGATGAATTTAAGCATGAGCACGAGTATTAAGTTGACTTCATCTAAATTCGAAACTATGCAATTAATTAATGAAACAATGAATCCCTGGGAAGAATTGAGTATAAGGATTTTTTTTTTTTAATGCTAGGAAAAAGGAACCAAAGGCCACGAGCCCGCAAACCGTTCCTTCCAAGAAAAAAACAAAATACAATTGCTAGCAAATTCAAGATCCGATCATTTCGTGATGCCTGGACACACTGCGTTTGAAACACTGCATATCATAGCTAGCAGGAAATACAGACAGAGGGACACAGTTCCAGAGCTGACCTGTTGCATAAATGAAGGACTGGAAGTATCGGTTTACTCTTGCATTAGAGAGTTGGACAGAAAAGGCGTGAGAGTTTGCTGCTAGATGGGTGCTACGCACCCGTCGTAGAGGTGAAGGGATGCAAGCAGAGAGTTCAGAGGAGCAGTGACCATTGAAGTAGCGATAGAAAAGAGATATAGATGCAACAATGCGGCGAAGAGACAGAGGTTGAAGGGAGCCAGTAAGAGGATGAGAGTTAATGAGATGAAAAACCTTCAGCTCCACCCTATTGAGAAGAGCTGTATGTGGGGAGCCTCCCCACACATGAGAGTTGTACTCTACACAGGGGCGAATAAAACCCGTGTATAAAGTCAACAACTGTGCAGGGGTAAAGAAGGAACGGAGTCGGCTTAGCACACCCAATCTCTTGGAAGCAGATTTTACAAGAGATGTAATATGGTCTTTCCAAGAAAAGTCCCGAGTGAATGAAACCTCAAACATGTTCAAGGATGATGTAAGATTAAGCTGAATGTTATTAAACATTAATGGGTACTCCTGTGGAACGTTTTGTCAAGTTGATAGGTGTAAGAACTGAGTCTCTGATGCATTAAAAATAACAAGATTATTTTTACCCCAGTCAGAGATACGAGCCAAGTCAGACATTATGTGTGCCATAGCCTCAACCCTTGTTTGTTGAAGTAACTGCTGAAATGGACGTTGCGGGAACCGAATGGAGAGGTGAAGGGTGGAAACATCAGTGTACGAGTGGATAGGGTTAGATGTACAGCTTAGAAGGTCATTGATGACTAAAAGGAAGGGAGTTGGTGATAGGACAGAGCCCTGAGGAACACCACTGTTGATAGATCCAGGATAAGAACGGTGGCCGTCTACAACAGCGGCTATAGAACGACCAGAAAGGAAGCTATAGATGAAGGCATAGATAGAAGGATACAAACCGTAAGAAAGCAGTTTGGAAATTAACGATTTATGCCAGACTCGATCGAAAACCTTGGAGATGTCAAGTGCAATGGCAAAGGTTTCGCCAAAGTCCCGAAACGTGGATGACCAGGAGTCTGAAAGGTAGGTGAGAAGATCGCCAGTGGAGTGTCCCTGACGCAACTCATACTGACGATCAGAAAGGAGGTTCTGATAGGAAAGATGCTTTAAAACTTATCTATTAAGAACTGACTCAAAAACTTTTGAGCCACAGGATGTTAAGGCAATTGGACGATAGTTGGAGGGTTGGGAATTGTCATCCTTCTTTGAGACTGGCTGAATGAGAGCAAACTTCCAGCAAGAAGGAAAGGTACAAATTGATAGACAAAGGCGAAAGAGTTTACCTAGGTAGGGTGTAAGCACAGTTCTTGAGGACAACAGGGGGGACTCCATGAGGCCCATATGCCTTGTTAGTATTGAGGCCTGTGATGGCAGAAAATACATCAGATGAAGAAATTTTAATGTCAGCCATGAGGAAGTCTGGGGTGGGAAGTGATGGAGGATCAGTACCGGAATCGTCTAAGTTAGAATTGGAGGAGAAAGTCTGAGTGAAGAGGTCTGCTTTATCAGTAGATGAAAAATCTACTGAACCACCAGAGTAGAAAAGAGGAGGGAAGGATGATGAGGTTAAATTGTTAGAAAGGTTTTTGGCAAAATGCCAGAAGGAGTGGTAAGAATTCGAGTTGGCGAGTTAAGAGCATTTAGTACGGATGAAATTATTTTTAGCAACGCGAACAGCCTCAGCACGATTCCGGGCAGAAACATAAAAAAAAAAAAAAATGTGATTCAGGGGTGGGTTGGCGCTCTGTTACCTTTTATAGGCCGTCTTCTTGTTGCGGGCAGCATTAGAACAGACGTGATTAAACCAAGGCTTTTCTGCATTAGTCAATGGATTATGAGAGGGGAATGTATGCTTCCGTCCCCGAGAGAATAACCTCTGTAATGCACAAGGCACACCCCCATTATGTGTATAGCCCAGCTCCAACTGTCTTTATAATGTTCCCCATTGTATGTGGTATATTACTGTTTGCTATGCACAGGATGCAAACAAGGATTGCAGACTTGGAGTCAGTATTTACTGGAGGAAGAATGAACATTCAAGTGAGACCCCCTGAGTGAAATGTGTGTAATATGTAAATAGTATATTTTATATAAATAAAGAAAAAAATTATGAAAATTATGGGACACACAAGAATTAATATTACCTAATATACCAGTATCCAATTCTTATTACAATATCATTAGAGCTCATATAAATGCATTACAGATATATTAATAACTCTTACTATAATCTTAGCATTTCACTGCTCTTGCATATAAACATTTGTCTGTTATACAATATTCTGTATACTCCAATGTTCTATTTACTCCAATGTGTGTACATCATCTTTACAATTATTCCATTGTGTATACAACATATTTACGATGTATTATGTTTCTAGAATATTACTGTGCCCATACACTATTATTATCAATGCAATGTATTAATAGGTGTAATTATTGCAAACTGTCAAAGGTTCGCCAGCAGGCGTGACCGAGCGATATCAGGACTCTAAAATATCATAAGTAATAGCTAGTAGCATAAATGTAATCTAGAAGATGACATAGCGTTCCCTCTCACCACTAGGGCCGGCAGGAAATGTCATTGCACTTTTCCCTTGGAGGAATGTAGAGTTTGCACCTCGTGACAACTGATACACACATACACACATATAGGCTTCTAGAACATTCGGTCCTACGTCCAGTCCACGTGATACAGCTCTCCTACGCAAGAGAGAGGAATTAGGAATCAGAATAGAGTGAGAGATGGGAGTGAAAGGTTCTCTGGATAGAGCAGGGATTTCGGATGGAAAAGGGGGCAGGTTTGAGAGGGTGCAAGTCGGACTACTCACACGTTGTGATAGACTTTATTTGAGGCCGTCCTCGTTAGAAGGGACGCCCGCGCCAAAATAAAAAACGTGAGAAAACGTGCTCAAAGTCCGACGAACTTCCGACTACCATAACTTTTTAATTTTTGGTGCTAGGGCATCAAATATGGTAGCAAAGTAACTGTGATACATTCAAGACTATCTCAGTGTTAATAATTTATCAATATCATGACATTCAAAACAGCAGGAGCAAAAATTGTTACGTTTATCATGCCATCCGTGTTATTGTTTCAGAAGTTACGTCGAAATATGAGTGTGCTTTCTGTTATTACTGCACATGGTAATCATAATTCGTGGTAATAAACACAAAACGAATAATATTAACAGTAACAGACAGTGATAAAATGGTGGGAAAATGTTGCGATTGCCTAAGGGACACCCGTGCTTCGTACTCACCACATTATTTAGCCATTTTTTGGAAAGTTTGGCACTCGTAAGAGTCGTAAAGCACACGCAAAAAATAAGAATAGTGCGTCCTTGCTGTGTTTGCCGGGAGAAGCCACAACAAAAGGGACTAACATGGCCTCCCACTTACTGGGCTCCCAGTGGCTGAGAAGGGTCAGGTGATGGGAGCCGAGTGCTCTGATTGGATGATGCTGCTTCCAGCACCAGGGAGGAGACACGCACTGGTTCGGCCGCCCTTCTGATTCGGAATTTTCTGCGGGATGATTTCTGCATTAAAAGGGCTACCCATCCCTCACCTCCCTCACTCTGTAGAGTGGTTTGGCATGCCTTCTAATTAGGAATACTGAGCTCACAACAGGGTGCTGACTGCACGGATAGTTGAGAGGACTCTTTATTTTCAATGAAATTTGAACCCTACATACAGTGGACTAAGGGACACTTATCCACTCCCAGGCGACAGTAAACTCCTCAATATAGTGCTATACTCAATAACAGAGGTTTTGGCGGGGTGGCGCGAGCTGCCTTTTTAATGCGCGATGCCTCATTTAATCTTCTCAAGAGAATAAAACTGTACATAATCCCACACTCATCTTTACCTCTCCTGTCATTGTATGACAAAAGGGAACGAAGGTTATCTACTTCAATAATCAATCACTAGTTACTGCACTAAATAAAAGCTCTATAACTACCTAGATAATCACTACAACTTTAGGACTTTCTCTGTTTAGGTCATTTAACATTTCTTGCAACGCCTCGGCTGTTTCTGATATTAGAAGAGTGTCTGCAAATCTTAAAATAATTTAAGTTTTCTCCATCTATGTTTATTCCTTTGTTCTCCCATTCTAGTTTTCTGTTTATGCTTTCAAGACATGTACATATAATTTTTGGGAAATTGTATCACCTTGACGCAAGCTATTTTTATTCTCAATTTCTTCTGAATCTTCACGCAACTTAAATGAAGATATTCCTTGTTTGTATTATGTTTTCGAGAAGTTTTAGGCGCGTCCACAGGTGTGCTGGAACAATTGCTTGGATCAAATATGTAACATAATAACGAACACGCTGCAAGCATGTTGGGAACGGCAGCGTCCAGATCATGTAGGCAACATCATGATGAAGTCTCAGCTGCCTGGTAAGGATACACTTCTCCCATCACCTCTGCTGCCAGTGTTCGAAGCTGCGCTAAAACATATTTGCATACGTATGTCCAAATACTGCTGCATACTGTACCCAAACATATTGCCAGCCGTGTTGTTAACATATGTTCGAAGGCACTTGTGGACGCACCCTTACTATGCTCTCGCTTACTTCTTGTTCCACCATGAATTTATAATTGCTATTTGCTCCGCTGAATAGAAAGTCTTTCTCGTAATTGACAAAATCTAAACCCAGTGGGTTAATATATTCTGTAGTTTTCTCAATTGGCTGATTTGTGGGGGTCCGTGCGTGTGTGTGGGCCTGGCAGCCCTCATCCCTTTCTGGACGGCGAGTCTTCATAAGGACGTGACAACGGACACACCCATACACGGCAGAACTGCGACGTTGATGTAATAAAGTAAGAAAGGATTATGATTGTCAATCATGTGTTATCAGTAGTCATAACCAATTACATACTCAATTTTGTATGATAAGATATGAAGGTTTGAGCCCCTTCAATGTCTAAGTTTTCATTAAGGCAGTAAGCAGCGACGACGGTAGTGCAGGTCGATATGCATTCGAATCGAGTCGAACATTTGCATCGTATCCACATGAATAATGCTGTAAACCATTAAGAGCTAAACACACACAGTATCAACCATTAATTTTGTTTAGCATATCGTCCTCACATATTCCTCCCAATATCCAATGAAAACCAAATCTGAAAAATAAGAAATGAAACATTCTAAGTAGACCAAGACTCGAAACATAGAGCAGTAAAGCAGTCTGATTTGGCCAAAATTGTAGTGGAACAGCCCTGTCTCTAAAACAACACTACTGAAGGAAAAACAGAAAGAAAGTAAGAAATTATTCACGTAATAACTACAGGAAACTATTGACCTGCTTCTATAGTTTCCTATAGTTATTATATGAATAGTTTCTTACCTGCTTCCTGTTTTTTCCTTTAGTAGTGTTGCCTTAGACTCGGGGCTGATCCATTCCGACTTTGGCCAATTCAGACTGCTTCACTGCTCATTTTTTCTAGTCTTGGTCTACTTACAATGATTTATTAACTATTATTCAGATTTGGTTTTCACTGGATATATGGAGGAATATATGATGGAGATATGCTAAACAACGTTAATGGTAGATACTGTGTGCAATTAGCTGCCGATGGTTTACAACATTATTTATGTGGATACCCTGTGGCATGACCCTGGAAGTTGTGCCACCAGATCATTATATTCAGCCAATCATTTCGTGTGGATGCGAAGCAAATTTCAGAAACGATTCAATTGCATCTCGACCTGCACTATCTTCGTCGCTGCGTACTTCCTTAACGAAAACTTAGACATTGAAGGGGCTCTAACCTTCATTTCTTATCACACAACATTGAATACGTAATTAATTATGATTACTGATAAAACATGCCTGACACACATAATGCCGTGTGTATGGGTGTGTGCGTTGTCACGTCATTACAGACTCTCATTCCAGTAAGTGGCACACACACACACACACACACACACTCACACACACACACTGACCCCCACAAACTTTTATGCGTGACTGAACCCTCGGGAAAAAAAGAAAAAAAAGTATTGGCACCATGGGGTCGGATAAGATGTGAAATGCTTCGTCTTTGGTTCAAACAGTAGTGTTGGCATGCCTGTTTAATTCACAAAAATGGTTGAGTTCCCAGGTAGTACAGTAGTTGAGTTGCCATTTAGTAAAATGTTAGTATGACGAATCCAGCTCTTATATATCTGTAAAACATAAAATCTATCTGTCTGTCTCTCTCTCTCGCCAGACACCTAAATTGGCCTCAAACAAATCGCTTCCATGTCGCCCTGTCCCATGCCATTTTTACCCTGCTCCCAGTTCACACACCCCTCTCTCATATACCTCTCCACTCCATCCCTCCCCCTCCCTCTCCCCCCCTCCACCTCACTCACATACACTCTCCTTGTCAGTCTCTCGCTCTCCATCCTCTTCATGTGGCCAAACCACCTCAGTGTGTTTCTCATAACGGTTCCTATCACATCCACATCCACGCCACAACACTCCATCACTTCCTCATTTGTCAGTCTGTCTCTCCATGTGATTCCACATGCTCCTCTCAAATAACTCATTTCCACTGCTATCACTCTTGACTTGTGTCCCTCCAAGAAGGTCCAAGCTCCACTTCAATACGTTAGAGTTGCTATCACAATACTGTCATGTTGTAACTTTTTCACCTCCATGCTCACTTCCCTGTTTCTTATCACTGCTTTCAAAGAATGTAAGATAACCACACAAATGAAGGATACAAAGCGACATAACCATGGATTCAAAACGTTATTAGTGAAGAGATAATAATGAAATTTGTTCAGACGTAATTTGATACCAGAATGGAATACAGGAAACCCTGTGGTCCGGACCTCATTATATGAAACATCCTGCGGTTCAGCAAGAAAAATCAATGTCGCTGATAAATGTTACAGTAGCATGGTTATAGTAGCAACACTAC
>JAGKTI010021349.1:0-15795 GCA_018397915.1 Birgus latro | reverse complement strand
GTGTGATCGATGTAATTTTAAAGTACTTCTACCACAAATACAAAAGAATATTCAGTCGACATTTCTCGCTTCTCTCGATGACCAACACATCAATTCAAACTTATTGCTATTAAATACCTGAGATGCCATATCTTTTTACGTGTCAATCGGTTTCTTGTTATACTAAATGTAATTTTTTCCAGCCTCATAGATTTCTTCTAAATTTTCGAAATAATTAGGAGTGTTTCACAGTCAATTTTCAGTACATCAGTGGAAAATGCATATTTAGCGATTTTGACCAAAAATAAATTTATACTGCCATCACTCCAGTGAAATAGTTTTGAGCTCCCAATTCGAATACTATCAGCTGTAACTAGTTCACAGTTGGCACTACCTTCTATTCTTGAAGTCACGGCTGCGGTTAATTAAGGACAATAGACTCATCGAAGATTTAATAACCAGTTAATATCAACACGACAGACAACAGTTCAGGTCGGCAACCTGATTTTTTAAAAGAAACATTTTGAACAATAAAAGAATATATGAGGAACCAAGAAATGTTTATAAATTGTACATCTCAGTAAGGGTATGTATTTCCTTTTTTCTAATAATATACTGTATATTTAATAATCAGAACCTAAATAAGTTTCTTGTAAACGATTTGTTGCCTCTCGGAGTTATTTTACCTAGGTAAATATGGATAATGATATCATACGAACTGTCGTACTGCGACAATACTCGATTTCTTATATTTGATCAGGAGGCTCAAGTTGCCACTTTAAAGCCCAATTTATATAGATAAAAATAATACCACTTTTTCTCTAATTTTCCAGTTAGTTATCACGTCCCTATGGGCTTAAAAACCTTCAAATGACAGCCTTCTTTCACTATAAATCGATTTCGTATACGTAATACCTCGTTTTGCTTGTTACTGATTTTATTTCCGAGGTGGAATTTTCTCACCCTAAGAAATATTTTCTGAATATTAAATTCATCGGAGAGTGTTTTCCAGCTATTTCAGAGTACATTTGTGGAAGTTGCATATTTAGTGTTATTGCTTTCAATTATGCGGTTAATAGGATCACAGTATAATCGTTTTGAATTATCCCTAAAGCGTATGCATTTACCGTTACAAAACAACCTGACTATTTTTTTACATGAAGTTACCACAAATTAAAAAAAGTCAGAAATGACCCTCTACCTCACCTAGAAATCTAAACAATCTCCAGATGGTAATAGTACTGTTCATTCAGTGCTCCTTTGAAACTGCATTTTTTGTAGCTGTCATGCACTATATGTCAACTGAGATGTGGAGGAAAGTTATAAATTCTAATTATTTACATATCTCGGTATTGCGATAGTGTTTATACTTTCTCGAATAAATTTTTAAGTGTGAGTGAAAATCTCACGAGGTATCACAGTTTTGAGAGATTTTACGTAGGTTATGTGGCCCGACGTAGTTTAAATTGCTTCTACTGCCAATAAAAAAGAATATTCATTCGAAGTGCTTAGCTTCTTTCGATGACTAACACATTAATTGAAACTTATTGTTATTAACCACCTGAGATGGCATATCTCTTTTCTTGACAATCGATTTCCTATTATACTGTAAGTTTCCTTAATGTGATTTTTTCAACCTCGGAGATGGTTTCTGGGTTTTGAAAATAATTTGGAGTCCTTCACAAACATTTTTGAGTACATTTGAGGAAAATGGATATTTAGCGATTTCGACCAAATAATAATTTATACAGCCATCACTCCAGTGAAATAGTTTTGAATTACAACCAAAGCGAATGCTATCAGCCGTAACTGGTTCAATACTGGCACTATCTTTTATTCTTGAAGTCAGAGCTAAGATGAATAAAAAAAAAGACAATAAATTCATCGAAAATTATATAACCAGTAAATCTCAACACGAAAGACAACAGTTCAGGTCGACGCTCCGGGAACATGATTTTTTTGAAGAAACATTATGAACAATAAATCTGCGTATATGAGTAACCAGGCAATGTTTATAAATTGTATATCTCAGTACGGGTATGTAGTTAATTTTTCTAATAATATATGTATCTAGTAATCAATGGATAAACAATTTTCTTTTAAACGATTTATTTCCTTTCGGAGTGATTATACCCTGGTTAAGATGCATAATATCACACGAACCGTCATACTGCGAAAGTATTCGATTACTTATATTTGATCAGGCGCCTCAAAATGCTCTTTTAAGCCCAAGAAATACAGATAAAATAATATCCTGTTTTTCTGTAATTTTCGTATTAGTTTTTCGTCTCTAAACAAACAAAACTTTATGGGCTTAAAAACCTTCAGATGAGAGCCTTCTTTACCTGTGAATCAGTTTCAACTCATTCGGCCTTGTTTCTGATTTTTCTTTTTTTTTAGCCGAATTATTCTCACCATCAGAAATGTTTTCTGAATATATCAGAGAGTTTTTTTTTACAGCAAATTTAAAGTACATTTCTAGAAATAGCATATTTTGTGTTTTCGTCCCGAATTGTGCGGTTATTAAGATAACTCAGTATAATCGTTTTGAATTATCCCTAAATTGTATACTTTTACCGTTATCAAACAACTTGACCATAGTCAGAAGTGACCCTCTTCTTAACGTAGAAATCCAAACACCATCCAGATTTCAATAATACAGATCATCAAGTGCTCCTTCAACCTGCATTTTTTGTAGCTGTCATGCACCGTATGTCAATGGAGATGAGCAAGAAAGTTATAAAATCTAAATATTTATATATCTCAGTAGTGCGACAGAGCTTATACTGTCTCGAAAATTTTTTTAAGTGAGAGTCTAAAGTTCATCAACTTTCATTCTAAGGAGGAATCACAGTTTTGAGGGATTTTACTTAAGGTAATGTGTCTTATGGTCTAACACGATCCTTTATAATGTGCATTTTTTTTCCCATTCAGTAAGTGTGCTTGATGTAATTTTGATGGGGTTCTATTGCAAATACAAAAGAATATTCATTCGAAGTTTCTCGCTTCTCTTCATGACCAACACATAAATTCAAACTTATTGTTATTAAACACCTGAGATGCCATCTCTTGTTACGTGTCATTCGATTTCTTGTTATACTGTACGTTTCCTAAATTTGATTTTTTTTTTCGGCGTCAGAGATGACTTCTAAGTTTTCTATATAATTGGGAATGTTTCATAATCAATTTTGAGTATATCTGTGGAAAACGCGTATTTACCGATTTCGACCAAAAATAAGTTTATACAGCCATCACTCCAGTGATAGAGTTTTTAACTACACCCAATTCGGATGCTATCAGCTGTAGGCAGTTCACAATTGGCACTACCTTTTATTCTTGATGTGACCGCTAAGATTAATTAAGGACAATAGACTCATCGATAATTAAATAACCAGTTAATCTCAACACGACAGACAGTGGTTCAGATCGACGCTCCGGCAACCTGATTTTTAAAAAGAAACGTTATGAACAAAAAAACTGTGTATATGAGGAACCAAGAAAAGTTTATAAATTGTGCATCTCTGTAAGTGTATTTACTTTTATCTATTAATATATATTCAATAACCAATACCTAAACAATTTTCTTGTAAACGATTTGTTGCCTTTTGGAGTGATTTTTCCTTAGTAAATATGGATAACGATATCACACGAACCGTAGTACTCCTACAATACTCGATTTCTCATATTTGATCAGGAGGCTCAAGATGCTCTTTTGAGCCCACATAATACAGGTAAAATAATGTCTGTTTTTTCTCTAATTTTCCAATTAGTTTTGTCGTCTCTAAATAAATAAAACTCTATGGACTTTAAAACCCTCAAATGAAAGCCTTCTTTACCTGTGAATCGAGTTCTTTGTACGTAAAACCTCGCTTGGCCTTGTTACTGATTTTTTTCCCTCCGAGGCGGAATTTTTTCACCCTCAGAAATGTTTTCTTAATTTTAAATACATCTGAGAGTGTTTTCCAGATAATTTAGAGTACATTTATGGAAACTGCATATTTAGTGTTCTCGCCCTGAATAAAGCGGTTATTAGGATCACTCATTATAATCGTTTTGAATGATCAGTAAAGCTAGTGCTGTTATCGTTACAAATCATCTTGACCATTTTTTACATGAATTTACCACTACATATGAAAAATGTCAGAAATGACCCTTATCTTAACGTAGAAATCCGAGCAATCTCTGGATGACAATAATACTGTTCATTCAGTGCTCTTTCAACTCGCATATTTTGTAGCTGTCATGCACTATGTGTCAACGGAGATGTGGAAGAAAGTTATAAATTCTAATCATGTATATATCTTGGTATTGCGATAGTGTTTATACTTTCTCGAGGAAAATTTTTAAGTTGAGTGAAAATCTCATTAATATTACTTCTCACGAGGTATCACGGTTTTGAGGGATTTTCTCTATGGTAATGTTGCTTATCGTGTAACACGATCCTTCATAATGTGGAAATATTTCTTTTTGTTCAGTAAATATGCTGGATGTAATTCTAAAGTGCGTCTACTGCAAATAAAAAACAGCATTCGAAATGTCTCGCATATTTCGATGACCAACACATCACTTCAAACTTTTTAAAATAAACGTCTAAGATGCCATCTGTCTTTACGTGTCAATCGATTTCTTATTATACTGTTTGTTTTCTAAATATGAGTTTTTCACCCTCAGGGATGTCTTCTGAGTTTCGAAAATACTTCGGAGTCCATCAAAATCATTATTGAGTACATCAGTGGAAAAGCATTTTTAGCGATTTCTATCAAAAATATGTTTAAGCATCCATCAATGCAGTGAAATAGTTTTGAACTTCACCCAAATCGAATGCTATCAGTCGTATCTGGTTCAATATTGGCACAATCTTTTATTCTTGAAGTCACAGCTAAGATAAATTTTAAAAAATGACAATAGATTCATTGAAGATTAAATAACCAGTAAATATCAGCACGAAAGGCAACAGTTCAGGTCGTCGCTCCGGGAACAAGATTTTTTTTTCTAAATATTGTGAACAATAAAATTGCGTATATGAGCAACAAGTTAAGGTATATATTACGTTTTATCTAATAACATATATCTAGTAATCAATACATAAACAATTTTCTTTTAAGCAATTTATTGAGTTTCGCACTGATTTTACCCTGGTAAAGATGGATAATGATATCACACGAACCGTCACACTGTGAAAGTATTCGATTTCTTATATTTGATCAGGAGGCTTAAGATGTAATTTCAAAGCCCAGCATATACAAATAAAATAATTTCCGTTTATTTTCTAACTTTCCAATTAGTTTTCACGTCTCTAAACAGACAGAACTCTATGGGTTGAAACCCCCCCAAAATGAAAGCCTTCTTTACCTGTGAATCAATTTCACCTCATTTGGCCTTGTTACTGATCGTTTGTTCTGAGACTGATTTTTGCTACCCATTAAAAATGTTTTCTGAATTATAAATACATCTGGGAGTGTCTTCCAGCGAATTTTGAGTACATTTGCGGAAATTTCATATTCAGTGTTTTCTCCATGAATTATGCAGTTATTAGGTTCACTCAGTATAATCGTCTTGAATTTTCCTATAGCGTATGCTTTTATCGTTACAAAGCTACCTGACCATTTTTTTTTACTTGAAGTTACAACAACAAATGAAAAAAGTCAGAAATGGCCCTCTTCCTAACGTAGAAATCCAAACAATCTGCAGATGACAATAATACAGTTCATTCGGAGCTCCTTCAACCCGAAATTTTTGTAGCTGTCAGGCACTATATGTCAACGGAGATGGGGAAGGAAGTTATAAAATCTAATTATTTATATATCTCCGTTGAATGAAAATCTCATCAATATTACTTCTCGCTATGTGCATTTTTTTTTCATTCAGTAAATATGCTGGATGTAATTTTAAAGTGTTTCTACTGCACATATAAAAGAATACTCAATGATTCGTTTGTTTCGATGACGAACACTTCACCTGAGATGCCATCTCTGTTCTCGTGTCAATTGATTTCTTGTTATACTGTATGTGTCCTTGATGTGATTTTTTCACCCTCAGGGATGTCTTCTGAGTTTTGGAAATTATTGGGAGTCTTTCAAAATAATTCTTTAGTACATCAGTGGAAAATGCATTTTTAGCGACTTCTACCAAAAATAAGTTTACAGCCATCAATGCAGTGAAATAGTTTTGAACTACACCCAAAACGAATGCTACCAGCCGTATCTGGTTCAATATTGGCACTATCTTTTATTCTTCAAGTCACAGCTAAGGTGAATTAAACAAAAGACAATTGATTCATCAAAAATTTAATAACCAGGAAACCTCAACACGAAAAACAACAGTTGAGGTCGACTCACTGGGAACATGATTTTTTTTCACGATACATTATGAACAATAAAACTGCGTATATGAGCAACCAAGTAATGTTTATAAATTGTATATCTCAGTACGGGTATGTTTTTACTTTTTTCTAATAATATATATTTAGTAATCAGTGTCTAAATAATTTGCTTGTAAACGATCTATTTCCTTTCCGAGTGATTTTACCCTGGTAAAGATGGATAATGATATCACACGAACCGTCATACTGCGAAAATATTCAATTTCTTGTATTTGATGAGGAAGCTCAAGATACTCTTTAAAGCTAAGGTAATATAGATAAAATAATATCCGTTTTTCTCTAATTTTGCAATTGGTTTTCAGGTCTCTAAACAAACAAAACTATATGGGCTTTAGCCCTCAAATGGAAGCCTTCTTTTCCTGTGAATCGATTTCAACTCATTTGGCCATGAAGTGATTTTTTCTTTTTGAAACGATTTTTCTCACCCTCTGAAATGTTTTCTGAATTTTAAATACATCTGGGAGTGTTTTCTAGCTAATATAAAGTACATTTGTGGAAATTGCATTTTTAGTGTTCCCCCGAATTTTGCGGGTAATAGGATCACTCAGTATAATCGCTCTGAATTATCTCTAAAGCGTATGATTTTACTGTTACAAAACAATTTGACCATAGTCAAAAGTGACCGTCTCCCTATAGCAGAAATCCAAACAGCCTCCAGATGTCAATAATACATTTCACTGTGTGCTCCTTCAACCATGTCAGGAAGCCGACAAGCATCCCCTCAGGCAGGTGTAAGCAGACACGCAGTTGTTGCAGGTGTGGAAGCAACTATACCTGCTGGGCGTGAGTTTAGAGTGAAACACGGACAGGGGGGAAAGAATAGAGGTTCGATGGATTCTGTGTACAGCTGTGGGCAATGTAGGGAGGTGGAATAAGGAAGGGAGGTTGAGAGGAAGAAATAAATGGAGGAAGGAGGAGGGAGAGATATAGAGAAGGAGTACTGATGGTGTTGGTCAAGTTGTTTATACAGGAAAAGTGTTGGCTAGGCAGTTCAGACCGTGAGAGCGTGAGCTGACTAAGGGGTTTTTGCGGTGTGGGAACCGATGCTGACACGGCGAGTTTGATAGGGCCTCTATGGTAGATGAAGCGGGTGATATGTGGATGAGGGCGATGGATGAGTGGGTGAAGCCATCACCCACCTCGCAACCATGTGACCTGCTGGTGAACATCGGCAACCCTTGAGGCCAGACAGGGGTACAGACCTCAGTTGAGACTAGAGGATAGAGCAGAGCTCTGGCGGACATCGTGACGAAAGGACGCAGCCTGACGTGGCCTGGGCGGAGACGTCGCTGTGTAGCCGAGAGTGAGAATTCCAGAGACGACATGAGAGCACTTCTTTTAGTGAGTAAAAGTACATGCTTGTGGTAATCGCGGGTACAAACTGGCTAACAGTGCTATTATATTTGTCTGTTCTCTGGGACTAGTAAAAAGGACTCCTAGTTAGAAACGGAAGGAGCAAAGTTTTAAATGTTTAAATGTGCTTTTCTTGTATTAAGGTAATAGTGTAACTATATATATATGAGTGATTAAAGAGAGTGCTTTGTTGTGACAGCACTGGAAATTATTATGGGATTATATATATAAAATGCTTTCAAGCATAGAAATTTTATAAGGGCTTTGATTTATTAATATAGTGTTAGTAATAAAGTGAATTGAGAGTAGATGTGTATGTGCAGTTTCTTGGCACGGCAGTTTATATGAAGTGAAATGAGGTGGGAAATACCTCAGAATTTTGTAGATTTTTGTAAATACTATTTTGTAATTAAAGCCTAGAAAAGCCATATAATTCTTTCACTTCTTCCAGTTCCCAGTTCTAAGTACATGTGTGTAGTGGTGTGTTAGTGAAGCCACAAGTCGCGCGTTGCCGGTGTCGGGACGATTCCACGCTACCCTCAGTATTAAATACGGGAGGATAATATTCCCGAGAAATATCATATCGACACCTAGGCAGCGGTGCGACATTCTGGTAGCAGCGGTTGGGATAACAGTGCTGCAACTTCTGGTAGCAGCGGTTTGGGATAACAGTGGGATAACATCGCTGCAACCTCTGGTAGCAGCGGTATATTAACTGTTATTCCCAACTTTGAGTAATTAAAGGAAACAATTTAAAGGAACTGGAAGGAAGAAATAGTGAATAGTGAATATTCTTTTTCTTTTTTAATTTGTTCTGTAAATGAGTGATTTTAATTGGGAGGACGATCTAAACCCAGTTGAGGAATTACTTGATTCAGACGATTCTGACTCTGTTTCTGTTGGTTCTGACTCTGTATCTGACGATCCTGACACAGAAGACTCTGATGAAATGACTTCAACACCTGTTAACCCTCCCCCTTCGAGCACTACTGGGGCAGATATTGCTCAGTTATCTCAGCAATTATCCCAGGCCATCTCAGATAATAGTAAGAATCCCATACAACAATTGGGGGCCATGAAATATTTTTGTAGTTCAAAGTTTCGCTCCTCACCGGAATATCCAGGAAAACGATTGGAGCCAGATGTTATGATCTGGTTAAGTGATATAGAGATGAGGACAAATGATACTTCGAAGTGGACTACGAAGGGAAGAATGGAGGTAGCTAGGACATTTTCACTCGGTCCTGCACAAGAGATTATGGAGATTTTGATCTGGGACTCTAATGATGACTGGGATAGTTTCAAAGGTCGCGTGAAGGACCAATATTACACTGAGGAAAGTCTAGAAACGTTACACCGGGAGTTACTTACGGCGAAGCGGAACCCCGGGGAAATTCCACTTCACTACTTCTACAGGTTACAGAGCCTGGGGGATAGGATTGTTACATTATGTGACACTTTCCGGGAATCAGTGAATCTCATCATTGTTAATAATTTTCTGGACATGTTTCCTAAGCAGTATGTTGCACATATTCCACAGAGCAGGTACCGTAACCCAGTAGAGATAGCGAAGGAAGGAGTCAAGCGGGCAGAGAAGATGAATTCGCCTCTGTCAGAAGAAAATGTATTGAAAGAAAGAAGACAGGGAATGATTGCTAGTGTGAACCCGAGTGCAGGCAGTGTTAGTGCGTCGCCTAGGCCAAAGGTTCAGCCGAACACTGGGGCGAGAAATCGTACGAGTGCGAATGGCGGCACAGACACTCTGCAGAGTTCATGCGGTGCCACTTCCCGTGATAATAATGACTGCCGTAGGTGTGGGAAGCCAGGACACTTCGCCAAACGGTGTCGTGCGGACAGGGCCCTCCAACGGGGGAAATACAATCATTTGTCACAGGAGCAGAGGAAAAAGGATTAAATGTTTTCGTTGCTTCATGACGGGACATCGTGCTGAGCACTGTGCGGTCCGTGTGGATAATCCTGGACAGTCAGTAGCTAGATGCAGGGAATGTCAGAGTACTACGCATAGTACAGACCAGTGTAATTGGAAAAGGACTAAGTCACCCGAGGAAGAAAAAAAAAAGCCGGACGAATCGGGTTAGGGAACTTAGTCATTGCCACAACGAGTGATGGAGTAGCAAAGTTGGCGGTGGTTAGAGGCAAGTGTGGGAGTTTACACTGTGAGATACTCCTGGATACAGGAGCTTGTAAATCTTTGATTAGCCAACAGACCTATGAAATTGCGTCAGGGCCTGATACTGATCTCCGACCTTATCGAGGCGGTGGGTTGGTGTCCGCTAGCAGTGATGCAATGGACATATTGGGATTGGTGAATTTCCAGGTAGAATTAGGTGATAGGAAATATGATCAGGAATTTGTGGTAGTGAGGGACTTACCCTCAGCCGTTTCCATAATTTTGGGAGTTGATTTCATATTTGCGCACAGCCTAAGTATCACTGCCAACCCGCCATGTATAAAAGTCGGGGAAGAGGAACTTGATTTGGTGACCGAGGGAGGGAGTGTTTCTCGTGTAGAGTTCAATCCTTCCTTTGTGATAACTGAGATAGTTCCTTCATCCGAGGAAAATGAGGAAGTGGATTTTGTGACAAGTCAGTGTGTCACAAATGGGAAAAACATTCTGGAACCTTACACATATGGAGCAATAACGATAAAGACAGCGTTAAGTGAGTGGGAGGTAGGAATGTTTATGCCAAACACTGGTAGTTCAATTGCGGCAGTGTTGTGGCCCGGCATTGTAAGTCCAGTGGATAATGGGGCAACAGGGGAAGGAACATGTTTTACTGTTGCATATGTGAATTTAACCCCTGACCGGATATTTATAGATGGAGAATTTAAGGTAGGTACTGTATCCCCTTATGAAGAAGTTAGGTGGGGGGAGGAAGCAAGTCCAGAGGGAGATCAGATCACTAGTGTAATGAGTGAGGATAGACTCCGGAAACTGTACACGGAAGTAGATCAGATAACCATTCCTTCAAGCCGAAAAAACGAAGCATTAAAAAGGCTAATAAGGAAACACCCAAGGGTGTTTGCACTTCCCCAGGACCCGCTTACGACCTCACCCTACTTCTATCATCACATATGTGCGGATGGACCGGTAGTAAACCGTAGGCCATACCGTATACCGACAAAGTGGCATGATCAAGAACGTAAGCAACTTGAGGATTTACGTAACAGGGGATTATCAGGCCTTCTCGTTCACCTTATTCTTCGCCACTGGTTCCAGTAGTTAAGAAGGATGGTGGTTTGCGGATCTATTTAGATTTTAGACATTTAAATAAGCAGATAGTTACAGATCCTTACCCATTGCCCAATATTGAGCATATTCTTTCACAGTTAGGTGAGAATAAGTACTTCAGTAATTTAGACTTGAAGCAGGGTTACCACCAAATATCTTTGGATGAGGAGTCTAGGCCTCTTACGGCTTTTTCCTCACCTGAAGGGCACTGGGAGTATTGCAACCTTCCTTTTGGATAAAAAGATGCGCCGGCTTCTTTCCAGCGTATAATTAATGAAGTCATGATTGGTCTCACGGGAAAGATAACCCATACTTTTTTGGATGACATTATCATTTATGGGAAGACGTTTGATGCTCATGTACATAACCTAGATGAGGTCTTGGGACGTCTTGAAGGGGCAAAGTTAACTATTAAATTTCCGAAGTGTAGTTTCTTTAAACAGGAGGTATCCTTCTTAGGTCATGGCATCACCACTGAGGGATTACGCCCTCAGCCAGAGAAAATCTGTGCAATCCAAGATATTGCGGTTCCTAGTACTTTGAAAGAACTCCAGAGTATCTTGGGGTTAGTGAATTATTATCGCCGGTTTGTGGAACATTTCTCCCAGATAGCGGCAACACTCACGAAACTTACTCGTGGGAAAAGAGATGTGAAGAACACATAGCAGCGCGTGGAGTGGAGTGTGGAGGCACACCGTGCGATTTGTGAGCTTAAACGAAGGTTAGCGGAAGATGTATTGCTAGCTTTTCCTCGCTTTGATAGACCTTTTGTGTTGACTACGGATGCCAGCGGTACGGCGATTGGCGGAGTTTTGCAACAGAAAGATGATCAAGGATTCCTTCGGCCACTGACTTTTTTCAGCCGTGCTCTAAACAAGGCAGAGTTGAACTATGCTACGATAGAGCAGGAAGCGCTGAGCATTGTTTATGGGTTGAAGGTGAACAGACCGTTTATCTTGGGTTATGAGATATTGATTCAGACCGATCATCGACCTCTTACTTGGTTGTTTAATGTAAATGCGGCCTCAGGGAGGATTGCAAGATGGCAAATCCAGGTAGCCGAATACGACATCAAGGTTCAATATTTACCAGGGGAACAGAATGTCGTAGCAGATGCTCTATCCCGGTTGAGAACGACTCAGTCTAGTGATGAAGATGAAGTTGTGTTACTTGTGAGTTCAGGCACTGTGGAAATAGACACAATAGATTGGGATGTCACTGAGATAATGCGACAGCAAGATGCACACCCAGTTTGGGGTAGATTAAAGAGTTATTTGCGGACTGAGACTACGGAGGTACCAAAATTGCCAGCAAAGTTAGACTGCTTTCATTTGTTGCCAGACGGTTTGCTCTATAAGAAGGAGAGTCGGTCATTTGGCATAGGGGAAGTATTCCAAACTGTAGTCCCAGAAGATAGCGTTCAGTCTGCACTTAGACTTGCCCATTGCTTACCGTTATCTGGTCATGGTGGAACCAAGATTACTTTAACTCGCGCGAGACGGTTTGCATACTGGCCTCAGATGGAGAGAGATGTCGTGGAATTTTGCAAATGGTGTACCCAGTGTATACGTTTGAAGCGTTCGGGGGACGCCCAAGGCCCGCTTCTCTGTTTCCCCGATGTCACTGCCCCATGGGTCAGGTGTCACATGGATCTGATTGGTCCACTAAACAGATCAGAGGAAGGGCATTATTATGTCTTAACTTTCATTGATGCGATGACTCGATTTCTCGTCGCGGAACCATTAAAGTCTAAGTCTGCCGAAGAGGTGGCTAGAGTGTTTGTGGAGCGAGTCATTTGTATTTACGGAACTCCACAACAATTAGTCATGGATCGGGGAACTGAATTTGTTAACAAGGTGTTTCAGGAATTGGCACGGTTGTTGCATATGAAACATGTGAACATTACTCCTTATCACCTATCCTCTAATGGATTGGTGGAGAGGGCAAATGGCACCATCATACAAATAATACGAACTATGGTGGATCAGAACGCTAATCACTGGCATAGAATGGTACCAGTTGCGATGATGGCTTATAACTCTGGATATAATCGGACTATCCGTGATTCCCCTTACTTCTTGCTGTTTCGCAGGGACCCACAGGTGCCTTATCATGTAGTGCAGGACCCATCTTTGAAGTACAACCTTGAGGATATACCTAATTTATTTGCCGCCATGGCGACAAAGGTTTTCGAAAGATGCCAGGACTTTCTCGATCGTGCGAGCACAGAGAACGAGAACAGAAGGGCAAAGCGATGTATAATGAAACCACTTATGGTAGGGGACCGTGTCTATGTGAAGACTGTTCCTGCCAGGGGGGTGGCAAGGAAATTGCAACCTTTGTTTTCAGGACCCTATCGTGTAGTTGATCGGGCAAATGATGTTGTTATCAAGGTTCGTCCTATACAAGGGGGGAAAGTAACCACTTTACACACTGACAGGGTGAAGGTGGTCAAAGAGGAGTGTATTACGAAGAAACAAAATCGTAATGCAAGAATGGCTTATCCTATTCATGGTGGAGAGACTGGGGATGAAGGGGAAGGTGCAGGTGAGGAAATACATGAGGAAGAAGGTATCCCAGGGCCTGTAATTGACTTCAGTTTGCCTCCTCCACAAGTAAGTCAGGCTACAGGTAATGGTGGGACTGGCAACTCGGCGGATTTGCTGCCAGCCGCCACTGAGTCAGGGCCAGTTAGTTACCACTCCCCCACACCACACCACACCTCACACTCCACCACCTTGTAGATACAGTCTGCGGTCACATTCTAGTGTCCCAGACTACCCGTTGTGTATGGATAGACCTATTGAGTATCAGACTGCACAAGCAGAGGCACCTGGTGTGACTGAAACACAGACTGAAGTGACTGAGGACAACACAGGAGACATGTAGTTTTTACTAAGTGAATAAATGATAGTCAGGTGAACTTGTGGTTATAGTTTTACAAATCTTTTGGAGATGATTGCTTGGGTTCGGGTGAGTCCATCCCAACTGGAATCGATAGGACCACGAGAGGAGACACCTGCCAACTTGGGATTGGTGTTTTCACCTGCGGGTCATTTGATGATTACAGGCAATAACTATGTAGTTCCATTTGTACGTAATAAGGAGGAGTTGTTCCAACCTTTGCATGTTGCTCGCGACTTGAGTGATGCCATATTGTGGAATATAGGCCACATGGATAATGGCAGCGCTCTAGTTGCTTCATTACGGACTACTGTGCATGCATTTCAAGTTGAATTTGATACTCGCTATCAGGATTTGAGCAGTTATATGGACTATCTCATGTCAGATCATCCATGGAGTCGTCGCTCCAGACGGGGTGCGATCGACATATTGGGGCAGTTTGCCAATGTTTTGTTTGGAACAGCCACTCAGCAACAGGTTGATGACATTCATGCTAGATTAGGGAGCCTTGAGACGATGTCAGAGAAGGAGAGGTCAGTATTAAATGTTCATTCCAAGGTATTGAATGCCACAATTCGAAACGTGTCACACATGCAGGCAGCACTGTTGAAGATACAGAAGGCTGCAAATATTTCTTACAGTATTATACGATTGTATTCATTGAAGACCTTAGAGTTGGAGAATGAAGTGAAGATGTATGAGGCTTTATTCAACCTCCAACTCGCCCTGTCTGACATCATAGTTGATCATTTTAGAATTAAGTTTGGCATTCAAGAAATGCTCCAGGCTAGGCTGAGTCTAGATATGGTCCCTAACGAAATCTTGTTGGAATTATTGGGGAATATATCACTCAAGGAGCCGGGTTTACTTTTCCCAGCGAGACCAGAATATCTAGCACTGTATCGTGACATCATCAAAGTTGTACCTCGAGGTTACATGTCAGCTGTGTGCTTTTATTTACTAATACCAGTGTTGGGTGACCCTTCTGATGTATTTGACATCTTTAGGATCACCTCACTTCCTTACAGTGTGCCTGCTACGGAGGTCTATGTGAGAGTACTCCACCAGTATAACTTCCTTGCTTTCACGGAAGATCGCCTTCATTATGTGCTGTTTCAAGATTTTGCCAGTTGCAGGGACCACCAGGACTTGGTGATCTGTGAACCTTTGGGATCCGTCTATCATGTCGCGACCCCATCTTGTGAGAGTGATTCTTTTCTTAACAGAAACAATGCCACTAAGCTCTGTAGGAAAGAGATCTTAACTTCATTCAGTCCAGTTTTTGTGAAGCTGAAAAATCACTGGTGCTTCTCAACAGCACAACCTTTGTATTTCACTTTAAAGTGCGCTGTAAATCCTATTAGGAAGACAGTGCAAATTATTAAGGGAGTAGGTAAATTGGTCTTGGGAGATGGCTGTAGCACCCACAGTGAAGCCCTGACTCTTCCTGCTTATGCAACTCTTGCTATAGAGACTAAGCTCACTGTTTACCCCCATCTCCCAAACCTCAGTACCTCACTCACCCATGCTAAACTTACAGCTATAAAGGACTTACCCACTTTAGGACCTCACCTTAACATTACTCCTCTGTTTCTGGATGACCTCCTTAAATATCAAAGTCAGTTGCAGTTGATTGAACCTCTCAAACCCTTCGGTTCTTCCACCTTTTTCTGGTACTATGTCCATGCTGGGATAGCTCTCTTTCTGGTTCTCCTGTCCGCATATATCCTTTATAAGTGTTACACTACTGGCTGTGGGTGTACATGTTGCAGACTTGAGTCCATACTCAGACGTCGATGTGCACAGAACCCCGCCATACTCTACTCACGACGAGGATGTGTGACTTCATCTTTGGGGGGAGAAATGTTGGGAAGCCGACAAGCATCCCCTCAGGCAGGTGTAAGCAGACACGCAGTTGTTGCAG
>JAGKTI010021348.1:1332-15795 GCA_018397915.1 Birgus latro | reverse complement strand
ACACACACACACACACACGAGAGAGAGAGAGAGAGAGAGAGAGAGAGAGAGAGAGAGAGAGAGAGAGAGAGAGAGAATGATTTTACAGTCGAGAATAGACCTTCGCGATCCTATCGGGCCGCAACGTACTTGCCGTTTTTGAACAGGTACCACCACCATCACCACCACCACCACTATAATCATCATCATCATCAGCAGCAGCACCACCACCACCACCACCACCATCATGACAGCTACCAACATCATCATAGCTACCACCACCACCGCCGCAGCTACCACCATTTTCTGCTGAATAAAATTGTTTGCTTGTAGCGTCAATAAGTAATTGACATAGGAGTATCTCTCTCTCTCTCTCTCTCTCTCTCTCTCTCTCTCTCTCTGCAAAGACGTATGAAACTCATAGAAATGCTGCACCGCCTCTTCTACATGAGAGTATTGTAACACCAATGGAGACAATTATTAGAAGCCAAACATCACTGGAGCAAGGGAGGAGAGGGTACTGATTAGCTATCAATCAGGTATAACAAGCAAGAAATGCGGGGACTGTTATAAACTGCTGTGTGATAACTGAAACCTGGCTGTAAGACTTTGAAAATTTTTATCGTGTAGACCAGTATACAGTAAAAGCCGAAAATCGAAACGCGAGTGAATGAGTCCGCCATTTCCTGTCCCAGTGACAGGGAAAAGCGCTAGTAATACTGCCTTCACGTGAATACACTGTGCAGCAAGCAATGGTTTCGTATATCTCTGGAAACCCTTTACTACGTTGGTTGGGAAAAAATGTTACCAAAGCCAAGCCAGGTAGTTATTTAAGTTCAGGCGATTTAGTTTCACGAGGCCTCTTAAGGTTTACATCTGAATGGTGTTTTTTTCCTCGTTATATCACTCAGGGATGAGTAACTGTGCACTCTTGCCTCTTGTGTCGGAACTACGAATAAGGAGGCTAGAAACATGTGCAAACAGAGGCAGCGAGCCCGATTATGAATTAACTTGCTAACAAGTCATGAATTAACTGGAGTGTTGTTGAGAATCCGACACAAGATCTGTAGCATGGCAATGAAAAATGGCTTTGTTTTTCTTTCAGTACAAAGAAGATAGAACTAAAGGCCAGAAGCAAGGAAAAAGTTCTTATTTCCAATACAAACAGCATTAAATAAAGCCAGGCTCAACATACTGTACATTGGAGATATCGGAATACATGGTGCTTTGAAAGATTGGGGGTCACTGTAAAGGGAGCTATAGAGTGAGGAAGACAGTTCCGGAATTGACCTATTGCATACATGAATGGTTGACAGTATGCGTTAGCTCGTGTATCAGAGATCGACAGAAGAAAGAAGATAGAATGCCAACTACGGACAATAATTGGCATTACTTTAATAACAGATACATTATTATAATAATGAATGCAAGAGAGGTAAAGAAAAGATCTGAAGAAAAAACTATTCCGGTCGTAGAAAGACACAGCATAACCAGTCCAGCGGTAAATCAGATAACAAAACTAGCACTGATGATGCAATCATGGAGGCGCTGGTTGAGTAACTGGCCACACGCCTTGACTAGTTCAGATGGTATGCCAACAGGGCCAAGGCATTTGTTAGCGTTCAAAGATCGGATGGCCTCAACAATTTCTGCAAGTGCAGATGGGACACCGAGATCTACCGCTTGATGAACAATTGTAATGTAAACAAGGATATTGTGCTCAACCGTGTTTCTTCGATTCAGTTAGGTATTGAAGTGCTGTGGCCATTTTTCTTGGATTACTTGCTTGTCATTCAGGGGCTTTCCTTCGGTTATTCCAATAGGGGTTGTGTTGTGTTTGATTGGCCCATAGGTGGTTTTATGGACTTACAGAGCCCATGCTGGTCATTAATATCAGCCAACCTTTACAGTTCTTTTGCTTGCTCTGTACACCATCCGTTCTCCATTTAACGTAGTTTTCTCTGTTTTCAATTCTGAGATTCTGGATTTTAAATTTTACAGTTAAGGAGCTAGGATGAGCCAACCGGTTGTTATGCGCTCTTTTCATTGCAAGATCATGTTTGCCCGCATCATATGCGTCAAACCAGTCTCTATGGTGGCGAGTGGTGAAGTCTAGGGTTTCTTCTGCAGTGCTTGAAGCAGTGTCTTAATGTTCAGCCACACCTCTCAAGGTTTGTTACATTATTGTTTGGTTCAATTGGTGGGCATTGAGACAGCGTGTCTGTAGCAGTGCTGCGACAGGTGTACTAGTTGCCGCATCCTTTAACACATTAGTTTAGTTTCTTGGAGGATGGTCTGTGATGCATTTGTGGGGTATGGCTAGTTGCAGTTTAGTGAGAGTGAGTTTATGGTCCGATGAGCATTTAACACCTCTCATAGCTCGGGTAATAAGAACTTCACTTCGGTATCGTTGCTTTACAATGACATACTCAATTAGGTGCCAATTCTAGATCGTGGGTGCATCCATGTGGTCTTGTGTTCAATCTTAGGTCAAAAATTTGTGTTGGTGATGACCAGACTGTGTTCCGAGCATAAGGAAAACAGTGTCATTTTGTGGTACTGAGCGAATGGAGCATCCAGAGAGTCATAAAAGGAAACTTTGACGCACCCTCTCTGATATATCCAGAGGTGATTCTTGGATCTTCTGTAGTCGGTTGCTTCGAGTGCAAAGCCATTACCGTGGTTTTTTCTTATATTGTCTGGGTATCCCCTCCAGAAATAGGTATATTCTTTCTCTGCTACTATTAGGTTGCCCATTCCGGAGAGGCGAGTCAGACAAGGATGCAATGTCAGTTTTGTCTTTTCATTTCATGGACAATAAGGGCAGTTCTATTGTGTGGTTGTGTCTTGATTAGTGTCAAGCAAGGTTTATATATTCCAGATACCATGAATCAGGGATTTTTTGTTTTGTTTTTCCGACTGCAATGTGGGAAGCCCTGACAGACGCAGTTATCTGCCCAGGTGTTCTCCGTTTCCAGCTGCTTAAGGAGGTATCACACGGTACCTGAAAACATGGTTTGCCGACGGAACGCATTCCTGGTTTGCTGGAACCATGCACAAACCCTATCACACACGTTCCTCGAACGCCGCCGATGGTTTTCTTGTGAAACATGGGATCCTTATGACCCCAAAGACAAGGGAATAACCTTATTTTTTCAATGAGCGCAATTTCTGCAGCCCTTGTCCATAATATCTGCCCAGATGCCATCGTATACCCATTGTTGAATGAACTACGATATAAAGTATTCCTTCACCCAACGTGAGTGTTGTATCCGTGATTCCGCGCTCCCCAGTGTAAACAACTGAATTATCGACATTATTATTTCAACCTTGCACGATATAAAAGATTATTTAAGCTTTCATAATTAATAATATATATAATGGAAAGTAATAGGCACTCTAGGAGGGAATTATAACTTAAAAAAAAAATACGTTTTGTCCCTGATTCCGTGGGCACGGAATGGGTCTGGATGGAAATGAGTTTTGCCGACGGAATCCTCGGCGGCTACTACGGTTTCGTGGGCGGTTACCATGATTTCGTCGGCAAACCATGATTTCAGGTACCGTGTGATACTCCCTTTAGTGACACTGAATGCTGCCAAAGGCATGACCTGCTCCTATGTCATCATGCCAGCCACCATTGGTCCAGTGCTGCCAGTATGTGCAGGACTCGAGCTAGCTATTTCCAGCCACATCCATGACCTGTCACCATCATCTTATCCTGTCGCCGTAAGTCTTCTGATTTTGATGAAAGGATGAAATGGGAGGCTGGTATAGCAGTGGGCTTGCGCAGTGAATAGATTTGGCGTGATGGTGAGGGTGCGCAGTCCTTAACAACACATGACTTGACCATTCTCAGCCTGTGATGGTGGCATGGTGTTTCACGACGACCATCTGCTGATCAGGGTTGCAGAAGTCTTCCAGGAGTTTTATCTGTCAAGCCCCGCCGTCCATGGAATTCCACTCACAGATTTTTCGTTTGGGGTTTACCCTCGTACCTTAACCTATCCAAGGGTAGTCCACAAGGCAGTGGGCCTGGGAACACTTAGTCTCACCCCTTGATGATGACCCTTCCATTATGGGTAACCTTGTCGTGCTGAGTCCGGTGGATCTTCCCCTGATGGTACAGTCCATCTGAATTATGAGATATGCAAACTTTCCACCACGACAAGGTGGTTCCCATGAACTCATACAGAGAGGGGAGGGGGGGACAGACGCTCCTATTGGTAAGAGTGATAGTGCCAACTATAGACGGATGGCTTAGGTTCAAATGACATCATGTACTCACACGGACTTTTCGGCAATGAACACCTGAATATGTATTCGAAGCACGAAGAATGAGACGTGTGATATTGATGCAACTGCATAGCGTCGATCATATACTTGATGTACGATGTTTGGTGGAAAAATACTTAGGGAAGGGAAAGTAGTTGTATGCTATCGTTATGTATCTGGAGAAAGCAGGTGACAGAGAAGATGGGCAAGGAATGTAGATAATGAAAATGTATGAAGCTGACAGAGAGATGTTAAAAGCTCTCGAGAGTTTGTGTATGCAGGGGCCCAGGCTGCAACGTTGTGCAGTGTGATTACTTTTTTCCGAATGTTGGACTGAAACAGGCATTTGTCATGTCTGCATGGCTGTCCAAGATACATATGAGGCGTCTAGAATACAAAGGGCGAACTCAGCAATAATAATAAAAAGTCATTGATGTATTTTTTTTCTTTTTTTCCTTCCAATAGATACAGAATGTCCAGAGGAACATTTTGGTGTATGATATGTTATACCAAACCCTCACATATGCTTTGATACACTTACAAAAACTTTAAATGCATTTTTCTTAAACCTTACTTTTGTTGAGTTCTCCCTTTGTATTCTAAAGGCCTCATATGTCAATGGAATCATATTAAAGATACAAGATAGGGCGCTGTATGTTCGATTATCGTTAGTGAGAGAGGGAAGGGTTTGGAACCTGCCTGTAATGTTGTCTGTTGATGGTACTCTACGGTTAAGTGAAGATAAGTAGGAGCTGCAAGGTTTGTTTAGTGAATTTGACAGTGTAGGTAAGAAATTGAAGCTAAAAATTAATGTAGCTTAAAAATAAATCATGATTTTTGAGAATGAAGAAGTCACAGAAGGCTGCATGGACAGGAAATTTAGAATGTGAGTGTATTTAAGTATTTAGTTGGTGTGATAAATAAGAAGTTGAGATGATCTGAATGAAAAGGAACAGCAGGGAAAGAAGGTTGGTTATTCGCTGAAGGCAGTGATTAAGAATAGAGAAGTAAGCATGGAAATTAAAGCTCATTGCATGACAGTACTGTGATCCTCCATTCTAACATACGGAAGTGAAAGTTGACCCTGTTTTAAGGACACATGTCAAGAGTGAGGGCAGTGGGAATGTTTTATTTGAGAGAACCATGTGGAGTTACGTGAAGAGACTGGATGAAAAATAAGAAGCTGGAGGAGCGTCTTGATGCTGGAAGGGAAGTGGCTGAAACCCTTCACCTTTAAAGCACCAACGTTCCCATTTTGGGAATATTAAAATAAATATTAATCAAAAACGAGTTTACTGATGATTTTTTACCCTAAGTGCAAAAATAACTTCATTGATGTTTAATTAATCATATACTGTATATTGAACTAATTATTTTTTTACTGTCTCTGATGTCTCTTTTTGCTCTTTTACTTTTCACGATATTTTACCATTCTATATTTTGTTCTTGGTTTTTTGTTGCAAAAATCCATACGGTAGTCTGTATTCAGCAAGTATACAGTATACTGCGTATTTTCTTGCAAACTATTATCTCACCGTAATCTAGCAACAAACTCCTATCCATTTTCTGTCCAAAAATCTAATGCAAGAGTTAGCCATTACTCCCAGTCCTTCATTTATGCAACAGGTGAACTATGGAACTATCTCCCTCTGCCTGTATTTCCTACTTCCTATGATCTCCAGTCTTTCAAACGCAGTGTGTCCTGGCATCTCGAAATGAACGGGTCTTGAATTTGGCTCTCTGTTGTACTGTTTATTTTTTTTTTTTGGAAGGAACGGTTATGCGGGCTCCAGGCCTTTGGTTCTTTCTCCATTGTATGAAAAAAATAAAATAAAAGAGCGTGACTTTGTAAAGGCAGTTTGAAATATTTTTGATGTTCACAAAATGGGAACGTTGACTTTTTGCCCTAAAAAATCTGCGCACGTTCATACTCAAGCCTGTGGAAACATTTGTGAAAACAACAGGAAGCTGTCCTCTTCCAACTAAGAATGAAGCTGAAAAACGTGAGCATCGATATTTTGACTACAAATCAGATGGTATTGTAGTGTACATGAAGTGGAGTGACAACTCTGCTGTGACTTGCTGGTTACTATTATGATGTAAGTCTACTTCAGACAGCAGAAAGGCTTGTGAAGAAAGAAAGCAACTAGCTAGTCTCCCAGCCGTATCTCATCAAGATGTACAATAAAGGAAAGGGAGGCGTTAATATCTGTGACATAATGTTGGCATCCTACAGAGCAAGTCTTCGTTTAAAGAAGTGGTGGTGGTGGAACATTTTTTCACCCATACTGAACATGGCATTAGTAGCTGCCTTTAGGTTTTACCAACACAGTTATCTATTTGTAGCTACAACACACCTTCAGAAGAGAAATTACACGAGGCATAATAAGGGTTGAAGAGATGAGGAAGAGACTTGGAGGGCCATCGGTGCCCCCAGCTAAAGCAGTAAGATATGAAGGAGTCAGACACTTTCTGGTGACATGTTCTCAAGGTAGAGGCACTCCATGCATGAAGAACACATGGTTGAAGGGCACAAAATGTGAAAGGAGACAACATAAAAGATGCAGTAAGTCCTTTCAACAAAAGTAAAATGCGTGATGAAATATATTCCAAACAGGAGTGTGGTATGTTGTAATTATGGTATTTCAAGTGTGCTCAATTTTCAGTATACAGAATTAAGTGAAATAAAGTTGAGTTTAATGTAATCACGACAGCATAATTCAGTTCCATACCGGTATGTAAAAATAAACTGAAATAGGACGGAGATCGTTTCTATGCTCCTTTTAGGGTAATATTTGAAGCCTGAAAATACCAACGTTCCTGATCAAAATTATGTAAAATAAATTTGTTACCTGTCGATTCTGCTTGTAAACTAAAAACACTATTAACATGAGCTTACGTTCCAAAATATAAGAACTTTAGATAATTTTTTCACTGGTCATCCATTAAAGGGATAAGAAAAATATTGTGATACTGGTAGTTTGCTGATGTGGTGAGAAAGGAGAATGAGATTAGAAAAGTGTATGTGAATGAGGTGGTGAGGGAGAAGGGATGGAGGAGACCGAGTATGAGATGGAGGGATAGAGTGAATTGGGGGGTTGTGAGTTGGAGGGAGGGCAGCCAAATGACAGAAGACAGGTTGACATGGAGGCGAGTTGTTTTTGTTCATCCCTTACTGGATTGAGACGTCTAGTTAAAGATATTATGTAAGTCGATCTTTCACGTCGGGAGATACTTAGGGGTGTGGGGACGGAGTTGCGTATGGCGGGTTGCAATGGGAAACCACATAAGTGGATCAGATGGTGATTGGGGCTATACACCCTGCAGCGTTGGATTCCGGTGACTGAATGAGGCATAAACATTCCCTTCTCTCCTGGCAAAGAACAGGGAAACTCCCAACTAAATCTCTACACAATCGGCAGAGCTAATACCCAACGAGAGAGAGAGAGAGAGAGAGAGAGAGAGAGAGAGAGAGAGAGAGAGAGAGAGAGAGAGAGAGAGAGAGAGAGAGAGAGAGAGAGTTTAAGACAACCTGTTGTTAAACTGGTGTTGGCAGAAAACTGTACAACTAACTGCAGCCCCTGCTTCATCCTGACGTGAAACCTGTGGACGGCAGGCTTAAGTTATACTTTACCTGCAGTCTGTCGTCCTCCTTTCAAGAGATATGGAACGGACTAAAGAACGTTTGTATGACAGGGTGGTGGAGCCACCCGGTCACATCAGTACCACAACGTGAAGGTGTCCATCTCTTGTACCGCAAGAACAGTACCGGGAGGGATTCTGTGAGTGAGAGTAACTCTTTTGGAGTAGTTCTCTTTTAAAAATAATTGCGGATTAGTAGCTTTGTGTATGAGTATCTTTTCCTTAAATAGCCCCTCCAGTTCGTAAATCTTTCCTAAGATGAATCAGTCTGACGATAGAAGAATGAATGAAAGTGTCATCATACACTCGAGATAATGTATAAGGAACATCTTTCAAAGTTACACACTACTTCAGAATAAGCATTTGGCCTTCAACACGTCAGACTGTTAATTACTTCATTAGGCTGGAAGACTATCAATCCCCTATAGATCGGGAAGCCTCTCCTGATGTAAAAGAAATCGTCTGGAAGTGGGAAGAGTAAAATATCACACACAGTTTCAGAATCAATTTTCAGTTTTCATTTTCTTTTTCTACCAGGCTGCCGACGTTTGTCAGTAGCTTCCGCTTATGTGACGTCAGAAGAGGATAATTTCCATATTTCATTGTATATGTTAAAACGTTCACACACACACACACACACACACACACACACACACACACACATACACACACACACACACACACACACACACACACACACAACGTTTTAATGACTGCTCCTACCATGTTCATATATCTATAGCCATTTCTCGACATGTTGGCTTGTTGTCAGTCTGGTGGGAGTCACTACTTTATATTATTTATTAATTATTTGCCTGTTTATCTGTGTATTCGTTTCTTTGTCTAATTTTAATCTTGCAACTCTCCTTATCCTTCCTCATCCGAATTCTTTGCTGGGAAAAGAGGTCAGGATGATTATATTTATTTTTTTATTTAATCACACACATACACTTTCTTGCAGTCTTAGCTTCGTACCTGATAAAGCGAAACGATGAGAAAAAATTTAACACTCCATCAGTACAATGGCTTGCGTGTAATCCATATTTATTGCCACCAGACGCTCATATTCAGTTTAGGAGATGCTCAGTAAAGCCAAAGGGTTAGTGACGGCATTCAGTAACCACTTCAGTCAACAACGAATTCGGTAATTTGATCAGGCTAATGAAATTCTAGACCATGGAGGATATTTCTTCAAGTGATGGGTTTAATGAAGGCTTTACCTAATTCCTTTTTCCGAGGTTTCTTTAATGAAAAATAAAATATCTCCGACCATGGAAAGGTGAATAATAATTCATACGGATTTATTCCATCTGTAGTGTCATATACTTGCATACGGAGAGAGGTAGGACTTCTCTTGCTGCTATATTATGTAATATAAATATGCGTACCTATTTTACCATTGACTAACAAGACTTATTTGATGTGGTCGTTTTCATAATATTGACAGCATATATGTCAATATTTTATGAGCGTTGATGGTATTATATTTTTTCTAAATAGTGTTTAGGAAGATGTCTTTAAACATTATGGCCATCAGTTGATTATGGCCAAGCTGATAGGGAGAGCTGGAGCTCCCGTTTTATCAGCCCTCGGGACTAGTTCCTGACTAATCCCCTTTGCTGAACTTTTTAAGTGTTTCAGTAACACAGAGAGTAGGCCAGCATGCTCTCCAATACAAGTTTCTCTGTCAACACCAAACTACATGCACAGTACACACTACACTTCCTTTTCAAAATTAAAAAGAAAAATGCTGTTACTCAATCAGGCCTCGGAGTCCCCGGGGGGGGGGACCATAAATGCCCCCACCATCCTCCCCTCCCCCGGTGACGACTCAACGAGCTGCCTGGAACCACTGTCTGATTCCTTCTTCGTTTCTGCAACGTTCACGGCCTTTCCTCTAACTTTCGCTCTGTTGAGCACCACCTCTCCTCATCTAAACCTCATCTTCTCTTCATTACCGAGACTCAGCTGTCTCTGGCAACTGATACCAAACCCTTTTCTGTATCCTCCTACTTTCTCTATACTCATTCAAAGCCAAAGGTGGCTGTTGTGTTCATGCACGAAACGATTTATCTTCCTCTTCTCCTCCTGAACCTGATTCTTCTGAATGTTCTACTCTCTGGCTTCAGCTTTCCTGTCATTCCCTGACTAAATACATCTGCGCTCTTTACTTATCCCCTAATTCTACTGACTATGAAAATTTCTTCAACCATCTTACTTCCATGGAACACATTCTATCCATTTCTCCTTTCTCTGAAATCTCCATTCTAGGAGATTTCAATGCTCACCACCACCTTTTGCTCTCCTTTCCTTTCACTGATCAACCTGGTGAACAAGCTAACATCATTTCTATCCTTAACGACCTAGGGCAGCTTGTACAGCACCCTACCCGTATCACTGACTCTCTTGGAGAGAGTTCCAACATATCTGACAACTAATTCTTCTGCTTCCACTGCTAATCTTCTCTCTCCGTTGGGCTCCTACGATCACAACCTTTTTACCTTAAACTGTCCTATCACTCCGGTACGGCCTGCGGACCCTCGAAAGAAACGTCGACTGTGGAACTTTGGAGCTGCAGATGGGGGATGCCCTCAATCAGTACTTCTTTAATTTTCCCTGGAATGATTATTGCTTCCATGGCAGGGAGCCATCAGACTGTGCCTTGCGCATTATGGAGGTTATTCTCTCGGGCATGGAAACATACATTCCTTTCTCATATCCTTTGACTAATGCAAGAAAGCCTTGGTTTAATCACGCTTGTTCTAATGCTCTCTGCAACAAGGAGAGGGCCTATAAAAGGTACCGAAACCAACTCATCCCTGAATCACATCTGTTTTATGTTTCTGCCCGGAATCTTGCTAAGTCTGTTCTTGGATCTGCTAAAAATAATTTCATCCACACTAAATGCTCTCAACTCTCCGATTCGAATTCTTCCCGCTCCTTCTGACACCTTGCCAAAAACCTTTCTAACAACTTTACCTAATCATCTTTCCCTCCTCTTTTTTTTTTACTCTGATGGCTCTTATTCTTCTTCTGATAAAGCAGATCTTTTCGCTCAGACTTTCTCCTCCAATTCCACCTTAGATGATTCCAGTGCTGTTCCTCCATCATTACCCCACTCTGACTTCCTCATGGCTGACATTAAAATTTCTTCAGTTGATGTATTTTCTGCCATCACTGGCCTCAATACTAACAAGGCATGTGGGCCTGATGGAGTCCCTCCTGTTGAAAAAACTGTGCTTCTCTCCTTACACCCTCAGTTGATGTATTTTCTGCCATCACTGGCCTCAATACTAACAAGGCATATGGGCCAGATGGAGTCCCTCCTGTTGAAAAAACTGTGCTTCTCTCCTTACACCCTGCCTAGGTAAACTCTTTCGCCTTTGTCTGTCAGCTTGTACCTTTCCTTCTTGCTGGAAGTTTGCTCTCATCCAGCCAGTCCCAAAGAAGGGTACCCTACCCTCTAACTATCGTCCAGTTGCTTTAACATCCTGTGTCTCAAAATTTTTCGAGTCTATTGTTAACAGAAAAATTTTAAAGTATCTTTCCTAGCACAACCTTCTTTCTGAACGTCTGTGTGGGTTCTGTCAGGGACGCTCCACTGGCGATCTTCTCACCTATTTTTCAGACTCCTGGTCATCCTCGTTTCGGGACTTTGGCGAAAGCTTTGCCATTGCACTTGACATGTCAACGGCTTTCGGTCGTGTCGGGCATAAATCTTTAATTTCCAAACTGCCCTCTTACGGTTTCTATCTTCTATCTGTGCCTTCAGCTACAGCTTCCTTTCTGGTCGTTCCATAGCCGCTGTTGTAGACGGCCATCATTCTTCTCCTATATCTATCAACAGTTGTATTCTTCAGGGCTCTGTCCTTTCACCAACTCTCTTCCTTTTATTCATCAATGATATTCTAAGCTGTACATCTAATCCTATCCACTCTTACGCTGATTATTCCACCCTTCACCTTTCCATTCGGTTTCTGCAACATCCATCTCGGTAGTTACTTCAACAAACAAGGGATGAGGCTACGGCACACCTAATGTCTGACTTGGCTCGTATCTCTGACTGGGGTAAAAATAATTTTGTTGTTTTTAATGTAAAAGAGATTCAGTTTTTACACCTATCAACCCGACAAAATCTTCCACAGGAGTACCCACTAATGTTTAATAATATCCAGCTCAATCCTGCATCATCCTTGAACATGCTTGGGGTTTCATTTACTCGGGGCTTATCTTGGAAAGATCATATTATATCTCTTGTAAAATCTGCTTCCAAGAGATTAGGTGTGCTAAGCCGACTCCATACATTCTTTACCTCTGCACAGTTGTTGACCTTATACACGGGTTTTATTCGCCCCTGTGTAGAGTACAACTCTCATGTGTGGGGAGGCTCCCAACATACAGCTCGGTGGAGTTAGAGGTTATTCATCTCATTAACTCTCCTCCTCTTACTGGCTCCCTTCAACGTTTGTCTCTTCGCTGCACTGTTGCATCTTTATCACTTTTCTCTCGCTGCTTCAATGGGCATTGCTCCTCTGAACTGTCTGCTTGCATCCCTCCACATCTAAGACGGCCACGTATCATCTGGCTAGCAACAAACTCTCATCCCTTTTCTGTCCAACTGTCTAATGCAAGAGTTAACTGTTACTCCCAGTCTTTCATTTATGCAACAGGTCATCTCTGGAACTGTCTTCCTCTCTCAGTATTATCTACTTCCTGTGATCTCCACTCTTTCAAACGCAGTGTGCCCAGGCATCTCGAAATGAACGGATATTGAATTTGATTCTCTTTTGTATTGTTTTGCTTTTTCCTTGGAGGGAACGGTTTGCGGGCTTCTGGCCTTTGGTTCCTTCCTTGCATTAAAAAAAAAAAAGTTGGTAGTGTATTCGACTAAGACGTCCATGAACCTTGATGAAAATCTCGTTCTCCCTGGCTCAGGGATAAAGCATTCTTTTGAACTTAACCGATGTAATACGATGACGTATTTTTCACCTTATTCACGCTGCCTCCAGGCGATGTTATTCATTTCTAAACATGCCTGAAGGAGTGAAGGGGTTAATGACGGCTGTATCTAACCCCTCCATCATGAGAAGCCTATCCTAATGAAAATAAAATCGTCTTGGAATGGCAAAAATATACGAATAAAATAACCCGTCTGATCCAGGGGAATCAAGCCGGAATGCAAATAGTTAATCTGTGTTGCGTACATCACAGCCTGGCTGAATGCCAAGTGAGCCAGCAGGCGGGCAACGATGAGGCACAGATGCAAATGATGGAACAAGCTTAAGGCAGCCGAGGAAGAAATGAGAGATCCAGACAAGCCAGCAGACACGGGTTGGCGCACGTGTTAGGCAGGTTGTCGGTGTGTAGGCAGCAGCGACCCGCGGTTACAAATTAATGAATAAACATAAGGCAGCCGGTGAAGAAGTGAGAGATCCAGACATGCCTGGAACACCAGGACTACAAAACCAGACATTGCGGCAGAAACAGTGCCAGAACCTGATGTTAAGCAGGCAGGCTATCTGCAGACAGCCATTAGGTACAACTGCAAATAATGACGTAAGTATAATGCAGCCGGTGATAATATATATATATCGAGACATACATACATATCTCATTGTACAATAAAGATAGAATCATCTGTTGGAAAGTTGCCATCCTGTGCATGCAAATAAGTATTGTGATATATCCTCGTATGTTCTGTGATGTAACAATTTTGGTATAAGTTCAAAATGGACATTCAGCACCATTCGGATGATGACCGGGATATCAGTTTATGCTCGCTTGTATTTGAAGAAATGGCACACGTGTTTTCTAAATTACATGACTACACAGCACATGCATGGTTTTCATGAAATTTTATTCATTGAAACAGAAGGATTATAACAGATCATGAAACAAAGCCAGCCTTATAGTATTTTAATATTACCTCAGATGCTTAAGTAGTCCACCAGTATCTTAAAAAAGGTAGAAAAGATCCATTGCATTACGACAAAGTCATATTCACTTACTACTTATGGCTGATTTCATACTTCCTATTCTGTTCTTTCTGTTTCCCGAGGATTTTATTCACCTCACGATAGATGTTTCGCACTGAGCGGATTAAGTATAGCCATTTTTCTACGATGCCCTTTTGAACTCAATGTCTGGCAACAGCAACAGTAAAATTATATATACGTCATCAGGTTGAAGGATTTCAGTTCTTGTTACCTCCAGACGGTCACATATTGAATAATTTCTAATTATTGATGTGGTTAAGAAAAGATGTACCATATCTAAGTCTCTAGTTCGTATAATCTCCTTAGATGATTACATCCATTTAGTGATTACAGAGGAAAAGTATAAAGGAAAACGTCCTCAGGCTGAGCCGCATGTCTTACTGAGCAATGAGATGATGATGATGATGATGAAGCATCAAAAGTCAGTGGCGTAACGAGTGGGGGGGGGCATGAGTGGCAGGTTTCCTGCCCGGAAGAAAATTTGGGTGATGCTGTATTTGTTACATATTGCAATTAGGAGAGAGAGAGAGAGAGAGAGAGAGAGAGAGAGAGAGAGAGAGAGAGAGAGAGA
>JAGKTI010021347.1:0-15796 GCA_018397915.1 Birgus latro | reverse complement strand
TCACCTCTTTCACAGCCTGTGCACTCAAATATGGGACACAAAGCATGAAGTAAATAAAATGTAACCTGAGAATGAGGATTTAGAAATGATTATGGAAATTATCTGGCAGCTGACAGTGTACTTACATGTCCATGGTGGCTGTTTACCCCACCTCTAAAGCTCTGGCAGTGGTGAAAATGCTCTTGAAGCATGTACAGTAATGCAGTGTTGAGCTGCACTTAATCCTTAGCACTGTGAATTGTGATTGTTTAAATAAAAACTCACGGCAATTCAGATGCAACTGTCAGAGTGGTGGGAGGGGGAGACAGTGGGAATGTGAATTTAAACAAGGCCGTTCGGTGCCGTGCGCCAAATTCAAATTTTCAGGTTGAAGAAAAAATCGTTTTTTTTTTTGCTTTTTTTTTTTTTTTTTTTTTTCGCAATTTTTTGGCATTTTTGGGTTTCGAACATCAGCCTACAATGTCCGAACAGTGGTGTAACCAGGTAGTGGTCGTCAGGAAAGTAGAGATATTACTGTACTTCAAGAGACATCACATATCTGTATGTGGCCACAGACTGGGTCTTGATAGTAATTAAACAAAAGTCTATTTATTGGATACATCGGTTGTGGATGGTACTTGCACAAAAGTCTATGTATTGGATACTCAATGTGTATCGGATGCCAATAGACCATTCAGCTTCGTCCTTGGAATCTTTCGTCAATTTAAGAAGAGGGGACGAGAGTGTTAGTGAATACTGCTGTTAGTGTGTGTGTGCGCACACACCTGTTACGTCACGAGTGGTGACATCACCAGAAGGGTACTGCGGTGTGGTCAGTTCGCGGTGTGAGGCGAGTGAGTGCAGTTCGCATTCTAATACTGATTACTTGCTCAATATCATCACTGTGTTCCCTGCATATTTTAACTAAAATATCCCAGTTCTGAAGGTTTGATTGTGTAGAGTCAGCCATAGTATTCCACTGTGTTTCAGCAGACATTACAAGCGTTCTTTCTAATGCTTCCATGTATAAACATCCAGAAATATGATGGTTTCTTAAGTATTTGATAACTTGAGTTATGTATTCTTTAATGTCTTAGATATGTGGGTCTTGTGCCAATAGGTTCAAGAGATGTGCAGAACACCCATAAGCAATTAATGTTTCATCTTCTTTCCCTAGATCTCTGTGCATTTTTTGCCATGTTTGCTGCATTATCTGTAACAAGCACTTTACAGCACAAACAAAATTCTTTTCACATTTTTCAGCAGTTGATTCAAGAATTTCTAATAAATTTTCTGTGTGTTGAGATTGATTGCCCACTGTATTAACAAGATATACTTTTCCTTCAGATGTAAAGCTGACACTCACTATTGGCTCATTATGAACATTACTCCAACCATCAGTTGCTAAACATACTGTCTTTCTGCTTTAAATCGTCAGAATATTGTTCCAGTGCATTAGAGTATGTCTTTTCAAGAAGAGATCTCCCATCTTTCTTCCTGTCTGGTGGTATATACATACCCTGGTCTTAATTTGTTTACCATTTTGAAAAACTGGGTGTTCTACGGCATGAAATAGCGTATTAGTGGCAAAAACATAATTAGCCATTTCCTGATCTAGAAGTTCCTTTTCGCTCTTACTGGTTGTAATGAAAAAGTCTTAAGCTGCTTTGGTCAGAGTGTCTCTTTGTAAGTTTTCTTGGTGTTGGACCCTGTTGTTTGTCTGAAGTGGAGGCAGTGGAATCTACTACTGCAGGTGGAACAGGTGGGGTTGTTGACCTGGGGCTGTGAAGCCACATCAGAATCACCAGAGTGCTCAGCATCTTAAAGACGATATTATATACCGGTTCCATGAGCTTAATTGTTGATATAGCTCATTAAGTCCTGCAGAATAATTGGCTACTTCCAAGGCCTAGCTTTAGTTACGTTTTTCTTGACTGTCTTAACATTTTACTCAATTTTTCACATGAGAATATCAAAGTAAATAAGTAATCATACTAATAATCATGGTAGAATGACAGGACTGAGAATATGTAACAGTATACCAGTATATGAAACTTGAATAGCATAAAAGTACATTAGGAATGTATAATTAATATCAGTGCACATAATAAGCATTATAATTACCTCTTTCAGAAAGAGTGGGATGCATATTGCAGATTTCAAAGTGATTCTTCATTCTGTCAAGAGCCCCATGTATTTCCTTTTTGCAGCTCTTGCATTTAGCACGATAACCCTTTCCCTTTGAAATTCTTGTAAAGGAAATCCATGTAGGGTCTTTCTGCCAGCTGCAGACATGATTCTAACGACAAAGTAGTGTGGTGCCAGCATTTTTTTTTTTTTTTATGCAAGAAAGAAGGAACCAACGGCCAGGAGCCTGCAAACCATTCCTTCCAAGAAAAAACAAAAACAGTACAAAGAGAGCCAAATTCAAGATCCATTCATTACGAGATGCCTGGACACGCAGCATTTGAAAGACTGGAGATCATAGGAAGTAGGAAATACAGAAAGAGAGAGAGAGAGACAGTTCCAGAGTTGTGCTTGCTCACACAACTGGTCTGGGTCAACCACTTACAAAATGCAGCATGTATGTTCTGGTTGGGCACAAGCCCAAGTTGCCAACTAGCTGTTTGAACTACTGCAAAACCATTAGAAAAGTTCACAGCTAATGCTTACATACACATAATACAGTGAGGTAACAATTGTAACTAATGCAGAGCATGCAAATGTCTTTATAAGTATACTTGAACACAGAGGATGACAAAACATTTAGATTTCCCCTGGTAAATTTATTCAAATAACATCCTCACTGGATATAGCTTTGGGAAGAGTTACCAAGTTCATAGTAATTACCAACTTACACATAATACTATGAGGTAATAATTGTAACTAATGCAGAGCATGCAGATGTTTTTGTAGGTGTACATGAACACAGAGGATGACAAAACATTCTGATTCCCCCCAGTAAATTTATTCAAATGACATCCTCACTGGATATAGCTTTGGGAAGAGTTATCAACAAGTATTTATATTAAAATGATGTATTAGTAGCTAGAGCTATAGTAACCAATTAAATACAACTAGTTTAGTGAGGTCAAAGTGATGATTAATGCAGGCTGGGCACAAAATAACTTCATCAGAGTTAAACATTAACATAAAGTTTGACAAGAAATAAATTCACCTAGTACTCGTAAATTATTTAACCAAGCTGCTATTCCAGGTTCCTCACTGAGTGATAAGCTCTAGGACAGGTCCAGTACTAATTATGTTTGAACAGGCAGGAATAAATCCTAATCTGCTCCAATGTGTTGCGACTTTGTTTATCTGTCTGTTTTTTTTTTTTTTTTTTAGTGATAGAGGGTACTCAAAATGTTATAAATATAATATTTTAAAATTATATTTAAAATATTGTTATATTGTTTCAGTGATTTTTTACTCTGACAATAATCAGTTAAAATCACTTGATTGAAATTCTTTCATTTTAATTGTGCCAGCTGTGATGGAAATACACTTTCTGAAGAGCATCGCATGTGTAAAAAACTTCAGGTGGGGGTGCCTGCCATTCATTCATATTACTAATGGTAGATGATTGTGCACTGAATGACAAGCCAAATGGTATCTTGTAGCCCAGGAAGTCATTTACTACAGTGGTGCTAACCATATACAGTAACCAAATGGATGCCTGGTAGTCAAGGAGATTAGGGTATTCCAACCAGTTATTGCCCATGAAGATTTAAATTTCTGGAGTATTTGTGGTTGATTGCACACATAATATCACTTCGGGGTGAGTAAGTGGTCACTCTCGCTTTAAATGTGTCTACTGACTACCCTGGGTCCTTATGTTGCAGACAGTGTAATAAAGTACTGGATGATATATACTTGTACATACATACATTACCCAGCAAAAGAAATTTAGTTCCAATGGCCTCCTGAAGTCTGCAGAAGGACTGACATATTGTCATTCCATTAAAACTTTATAATGTGGATGAATTTTTTACTAAGTGGACAAATATTTTACTGACTTAGATGGTGTAAAAGTGAGGAAGTGAGAGTGCAAGAGGTTGACTGTGAAACAGTATGAAAGAGAGTGAATGCGAGATAGAATATGATATGGAGTGAGTTTCTTATATTTAGTTAGTAGGTCTTTATTAATTTTTTTTATATATTACTGACTCACTGAAGGTAATAACTGCTTAACAAATTCAAATTCTGATCATCTTATACAGTACTGTATGATATTGTTAAGCACAACATGATGTGACTATAAAAGTTCAGATTATTTCAGTGCCAATTTGTCCCTTGATTTGAGTTTGGAATAAAGTAACATAAGTCAGAGTTGTACCGTCATGAATTGATCATAACTGTGTACCACAGTTGAATAAGCAGCCAGTCATAAAGTGACCTTGATGAGGGTGATTTGTACTCTAAAATCAAGATCACTTCTGAGATCATTTTGTACATGAGGTGATGAAATTGTTCATTTGAAAAAGTGAATACACTTTTCACACTTTTAGCTTACAATGTGTACTCTTTTTTTTTTTTTCAGTGACTAGCTGCCTTCTTGAGTGATGATCATGGCTATCCAGCGTCAATTCTTCGCATTGATGGTGATGATGTTGATACTGTGGGCATCTCTAGGAACATCCCTCCTCCATACCTCACCAACATCTAGAATCACAATCTCAGAGCCACCCACTACTCCCTTTTGGTCTCAAGACTCAATTGGGTCCAGTATGCTGCCACAACATGATATTCAAGATTTGTCCGAAAGTTTACCTGGTGCACCAGGAGAGAAATCACCGTTACCCAATAATTTAACCGGTGAAGAGGAAGCAGTTGCTCCAGGAGCCAGTCAAGAATCCACAACATTGTCACTAGAACTCAGAAAACATGGGAAGATGCATAATAATTCAGATCTGTGTTGGAATGGCACCTCCATCCATGTACCTGCTTGTAATGAATACCGTTGGAACTACAATGTGACTCTCCAACAGTCATCATCTTGCAACTTCAGTTGTACATACAAACCCAATAAGGTGATGGTTATGTTCAGCATTATATTTCTTTCCTAATGGTGATGCTTCTTGTTTTGTTTGGTATTGAAAACGATATATTCGCAGGTTTAAACATACAGAAATGACAATGATTAGGTGGATGTGCAGTGCGTCCCTGCGTGCAAGGCCTGGGGGGGCTGGGTTTACGATGGAAGAGTTGAGAGGTAGGATGGGACTGGAGTGTATTGGTGTTGTGATGAGGAGAGGTAGGCTGAGGTGGTTTGGACATGTGGAGAGGCTGGGGGATGATAATTGGGTACAGAGGGTGAGAAGTGTTAATATTGGGGGAGGGGTAGACCGAGAAAGACATGGGACGAGGTCATTAAGTGTGACTTAAGGGTTAAGGGACTGAACAGGGAGGCTGCCAAAGATCGAGCAGCATGGAGAGCCACCATTAGGTGACCAAGGCCAACACATGCAAGCATGTTGGAGCCTTCAAAAACGAAACGATGATTATATAGTCTTCCCTCGTTTTTTATGGGTTTTAGGGAACAGACACACCTATGGGTAATGAAGACCCATCTACCAGCACAAGAGCCCCCAAAGTCAGAATTTGACTACAATATGTGAATACTTGAAAAATCTTTGTTATGTCCCAAAATACAAACAGGCATTGGAATCTACAGTAGCTACACTCTCCAGATCTATGACAAAAGTGTAAACTTAGGGTACTGCACATGAGGAGCCCATGCATGCAGAGATCCATATTCCAGTATAAAAATCTGTTGTATTAACAAACCCTCCAGCCTGACCCAACTTGTCTACTAAAGACCCTTTGTGATCCCAATTAGACTAAAGATATTCTTCTTAAGGGCATAGCCTACTGTATAGGAGTAAAGCAGCCTTAAGATGGTGACATTAAAGAGGTTTAGGTAGATAAAACAAGAAGTTGCAAAATACTTAACATTAGAGATTACAACTTTACCAAAAATACTCTGTGACCCCATCTAGACTATATACAGTAGATAGGTTACCTTAGGGCATAGCATACTGTATAGAGGTAATGATACATACCTGTAAGACAGTAACGTTTCAGAGAAAGAGTCCTTGGTAGCACTTTTTTTTTTTTTTTTTTTTTTTTTTTTTTTTTGCCATGCAAGAAGATTCTGTGCATGGTGATCTTGCATATCTGGAAGGTCAGCTGTACTTGTTTGAAGTGCATTTTCACATTACCCTATTTGATAAATTTTGTCATATCCCCAAGTGCACTTTACTCGTAGTGTATGGTTTACCCATCTGTGAATAACCAAACCTGACAAAGTGGCAGGTAATGAGGAGTGACCATACTGAACAGTACTCAGTAATAGGTATACAGTATGCACTTGTTTATATTTTTCTTCCTGTAATTGCTGTCTAGCTAAATGCAGTAGCCTTGAATATCACTGTCACTTCTAACTCATTTCATCCATCCATCCATCATCCAGTCCTATGTTGCCCCATGAAGAGCATAGGAGCCTGAGGCTAGGCAAGTTGGTCTTGGCATTTAAGATGAGAGTGACCAGCCTCACTCATCCGTGAGGTGCAGTACATGAGCAATAAACCCCAACCACCCCTAGGATATAAAACTACACAGGGTCAATCTGACTGAAGTGCATTAATTACTCACTAAACCACAGGGTGCCATAATTTGGTTAAATGGTTATCACCCAGTGTAGTAAATGGTTTCCCGGTGTACAGGAGACCATTTGGCTCGTCATTTAGTGTAGAGTCACCCATAGGCAGAGGGAAGAGGAAGGAATGGAGGAAAGAAAGACAGAAGAGGGAGTGTAAAGTCACCTGTAGGCTGAAGGAAGAGGAAAGTATGAAGGAAAGAAAGACAGAAGAGGAAGGAAGGAAGTGAGGAAGGGGCAGACCCCTGAAGCAGCATTACATCGAGTGGTGGATGGTGAGCACCCCCACCTGTCCTTCATGTGACATTATTTATTATGAAAGTATGCAGTGGATTTAGGCTATATTGTATGAAGTTAGCATGAAGTATAATATGCGGATTATCAATCACAGAAATGGCCAGTACGTCTAGAAGTGGACCTCCACTACACACACCCAGCAAGCCACCCTTCATTCATCATTGCCCAGCAGACATACAACATTACAGCATGGACCCTCCCTGTCACCTTCCCTGCCTTGGGAAATGAGTAAGTTCTGATGTTAGATACTGTATTATCATCATTGCCAGGGGGATGAAGTAAAGACCAGATGGAAAGAATATTTTGAAAGCCTGATGAATGGGAACAGAGAAAGCAGAGCGGCTGTAAACATGATTGGTTTTGGGGTGTACAGAAAAGGAATGCAGTGCCAGGAGACGTGACACTTGCACAGGTGAAGAGTGTTGTGAAGCGGCTGAAAAATGGGAAAGCAGCTGGGGTTGACGAGGTGTATGCAGAGATGATTAAGTGTAGTGGAGAGAGTGGAATGAAGTGTCTGTTGGAGATATGTAAGAAAGCATGGATGAATGAAACCGTGCCAGCAGAGCAGAGTGGAAAAAGGCTGTGATTGTACCTCTGTACAAAAATAAAGGTGTGTGAAGTGAGTGCAAGAATTTTTGTGGTATAAGTTTATTGAGTGTGGTAGGGAAGGTATATGGAAGAGTTATTACAGAGAAAGTAAGAGAGATATCAGAAGTCCTAGTGACTGATGAACAGGGTGACTTTAGGAGTGGCAGAGGATGTGTGGATCAAATATTTGCAGTGAGACAGATAGCAGAGAAGGCTTGTGAGAAGGACCATAAAGTGTTTATGGCATTCATGGAACTGGAAAAAGCATACAACAAAGTAGACAGAGAAGGATTGTGGAAAGTTTTGTGCATGTATGGTGTAGATGGTAAGTTGCTTCGTGCCGTCAAGAGTTTTTACAGTGGTAGTGAAGCATGTGTAAAAGTTAATGGACATCAAAGTGATTGGTTCATGATCGGCGTGGGCGTGCGGCAAGGTTGTGTGATGTCCCCATGGTTGTTCAATATATATATGGATGGAGTGATGAGAGAAGTAAAAACATGAGTAATGGAGAGAGAGGTTGTGCTGGTAATGAATGGTGATGGATGGAATATATCATATTTGTTGTATGCTGATGATGCAGTGCTGCTTGCAAATACTGGACAGGAGCTTGGTAAACTAGTGCAGAGTTTTGCTGATGTCTGAGTGTCGTGCCTTGAGAGTAAATGTAGAAAAGAGTAAAGTGATGATTATTGAGAGGGAAGGTGACTCCCAGTGTGACATCACAGTGAATGGTGAGAGACTGGAATTGGTGGGGAAATTCAAATACCTGGGTACAGTGATAGAAAAGAGAGGAAAATGTGCAAAAGAAGTTGAAAGTAGAGTGACACAAGGAAGAAAAGTAGCTGCTGCAATGAAGGCCTTGATAAGAAACAGAGGCTTGAGTGTTGCAGCTGCACGAGTCTCACATGAAGGAGTGTTAGTGCCAACTTTAACATATGGTTCTGAGACTATGGTGTGGCTTGAAAATGAAAAGTCAGGAGTAAGAGCAGTGGAGAAGGGACTGCTGAGGAATGTATGTGGAGTACAGAGGGTGGATAGGATATGAATTACAGTAATGTGATTTGTGAAAGATGTGGAGTGAGGAAGTCGGTGGACACCAGAATCAAAGAGAGTGTACTGAGATGGTATGGTCATGTGGAGAGAATGGATAACAATAGAGTGGTGAAAAAGGTATATCTGAGCAAATTTGAAGGAGGGAGGAAGTGAGGTAGGCCAAGGAGGTGGAGAGATATGGTGGATGAGTGTGTGAGAAAGAGAGGTTTGGAAGTCGGTGACAAGAGATCGAGCTGTCTGGATGAATGTTGTGAGAAGTGCATGATCAGGGATTGGCACCCCTTTTTAACGTGGCAGCGTCCGGATTGACTCTATCGGACATGTTTATGTGGAGCTTCAAAACGTGGTGAATGTTATTGGCGTATCTGATAGAGCCAGGATTCTGGGGGCTTGAATGATGAGTGAATGTAAGCATGGCCCATTGGATTGGGCAAATTTGGGCTGTCTGGACGTTGCTACTTCTCACCCTGCCCTAGGGTGGGAAAGGAGGTCCGGATGATGATGATGATGCCATAATTAGAATGACATCTTTTTCCTACCCCAAGATTTTTTTTTTTTTTTAAATTCAAGGAAGAAGGAACCAAAGGCCATGGGCCAGCAAACTGTTCCTTCCAAGAATAAACAAAAACAATACAAAGGAGAGCCAAATTCAAGGTCCATTCATTTCGAGATGCCTGGACACACTGCGTTTGAAAGACTGGAGATCATAGGAAGTAGGAAATACAGACAGAGGAAGACAGTTCCAGAGTTGACGATTTGCATAAATGAAGGACTGGGAGTAACGGTTAACTCCTGCATTAGAGAGTTGGACAGAAAAGGGATGAGAGGTTGTTGCTAGATGGGTACTACATGCCCATCGTAGAGATGGAGGGATGCAAGCAGTCTGCTCAGAGGAACAGTGGCCATTGAAGCAGCGATAGAAAAGAGATAAAGATGCAACAGTGCAGCGAAGAGACAGAGGTTGAAGGGAGCTAGTAAGAGGAGGAGTGTTAATGAGAGAAAAAGCCTTTGACTCCACCCTATTGAGAAGGGCTGTATGTGGAGAGCCTCCCCAAACATGAGAGTTGTACTCCACACAGGTGAATAAAACCTGTGTATAAAGTCAACAACTGTGCAGGGGTAAAGAAGGTTCGGAGTCGGCTTAGCACAACTAATCTCTTGGAAGCAGATTTTACAAGAGTTGTAATACGTTCTTTCCAAGATAAATCCCGAGTGAATGAAGCCCCAAGCATGTTCAAGGATGATGCAAGAACGAGCTGGACATTATTAAACATCAGTGGGTACTCCTGTGGAAGGTTTTGTTGGGTTGATAGGTGTAAGAAATGAGTCTTTGATGCATTAAAAACAACCAGATTATTTTTACCCTAGTCAGAGTTATGAGCCAAGTCAGACATTAGGTGTGCCATAGCTTCATCCCTTTTGTGTTCAAGTAACTGCTGAGATGGACGTTGTGGGAACCGAATGGAAAGGTGAAGGGTGGAATCATCAGCGTACGAGTGGATAGGGTTAGATGTACAGCTTAGAAGGCTGTTGATGAATAGGAGGAAGAGAGTTGGTGATAGGACAGAGCCCTGAGAAACACTACTGTTGATAGATCTAGGAGAAGAGCAATGGCCATCTACAGCAGCAGCTATAGAACGACCAGAAAGGAAGCTAGAGATGAAGGCACAGATAGAAGGATAGAAACCGTAAGAGGGCAGTTTGGAAATTAAAGATTTATGCCAGACTCGATCAAAAGCCTTTGAGATGTCAAGTGCAGTGGCAAAGCTTTTGCCAGAGTCACGAAAGGAGCATGACCAGGAGTCTGAAAGGTAGGTGAGAAGATTGCCATTGGAGCGTCCCTGACGGAACCCATACTGACGATCAGAAAGAAGGTTGTGATAGGAAAGATGCTTTAGAATTTTTCTGTTAAGAATAGACTCGAACACTTTTGAAACTCAGGATGTTAAAGCAATTAAAAGATAGTTAGAGGGTTGGGAATGGTCACCCTTCTTTGGGACAGGCTGAATGAGAGCAAACTTCCAGCAAGAAGGAAAGGTACAAGTTGATAGATAAAGGCAAAAGAGTTATCCTAGTCAGGGTGTAAGCACAGAGGCACAGTATTTGAGGACAACAGGAGGGACTCCATCAGACCTATATGCCTTGTTAGTACTGAGGCCAGTGATGGCCGAAAATACATCAGCTGAGGAAATTTTAATGTCAGCCATGAGGAAGTCTGAGGGGGAAGTGATGGAGGAACAGCACCGGAATCGTCTGAGGTGAAATTGGAGGAGAAAGTCTGAGCGAAGAGATCTGCTTTATCAGTAGAAGAAATAGCTACAGAACCATCAGAGTAGAAAAGAGGAGGGAAAGATGATGAGGTAAAGTTGATAGAAAGATTTTTGGCAATGTGCCAGAAGGAGCAAGAAGAATTCGAGTTGGAGAGTTGACAACATTTAGCATGAATTAAATTACTTTTAGCAGGGAGAAGAGCAGACTTAGCACGATTCCGGGCAGAAATATAAGAAAGATGTGATTCAGGGGTGGGTTGGCTCCAGTACCTTTTGTAGGCACTCTCCTTGTTGTGGACAGCATTTAAACAACTGTGATTAAGGCTTTCTTGCATTAGACAAAGGATATGAGAAAGGAATGTATGCTTCCATGCCCAAGAGAATAACCTCCGTAATGTGTAAGGCACACTCAGAGTTCCCAGCCATGGAAGCAGTAATCATTGCAGGGAAAATCAAAGAAATACTGCCTGAGGGCCTCCCAATCCGCAGCTCCAAAGTGCCACAGACGCCGTTTCTTTGGAGGGTCCCCATGCCACACCGGAGCGATAGGACAGGTTAAGATGATAAGGTTATGATCGGAGGAGCCCAACAGAGAGAAAAGATTAACACTCTAAGCAGAATGATTAGTTGTAAGGAAGAGGTCAAGTATGTTGGAGCTCTCTCCAAGGCAGTCAGGGATACGGGTGGGGTGCTGTACAAGCTGCTGTAGGTCTTTAAGGATAGAATAGGTGTAGGCTTGTTCACCAGGTGGATCAGTAAAAGGAGAGGAGAGCCAAAGGTGGTGATGAACATTGAAATCTCCAAGAAAGGAGATTTCAGTGAAAGGAGAAATGGATAGAATGTGTTCCATCGTAGAAGTAAGATAGTCGAAGAATTTTTGATAGTCAGTAGAATTAGGCGATAAGTAAACAGCACAGATATATTTAATCAGAATGACAAGAGCACCGAAGCCAGAGAGTAGAGAATTCAGAAGAATCAAGTTCAGGAACACGAGAGCAAGATAGGTCGTTGCGTACATATACACAACAGCCACCTTTGGCTTTGAAATGAGTATAGAGAAAGTAGGAGGATACAGAAAAGGGTTTGCTGTCAGTTGCCTCAGACAGCTGAGTCTCATTTAAGAAGAGGAGGAGAGGTGGTGTTCCACAGAAAGAAAGTTAGAGGAAAGGCTGCGAATGTTGGAGAAATGAAGAAGAAGTGAGTCAGACAGTGGTTCCAGGTATGAGTCATCACCAGGAGAGGGGCGGATGGTGGGAGTATTTATGGTCCCCCCTCCGGGTGATTCCGAGGCACTGTTATTAGACACCATTTTTCTTAATTTTGTAAAGGATGATATTGCTTTCAGAATGCTAGAAAAAAGCCTGGTTAAGAGACCTAATTGTTAACATTCCCAGTTGAATGGGCCACACACTCACCATTCAGATTAACAGAATCCAGGCTCCACCTTACAGGCATAACATTCCACTCTTGTGCGCTTCACATTACATATTACGGTAACAAGAGTCAGTCCAACAGCCATCCCATCTCTGGGCAAATGCAGGGATGCCAAACCAGTCATTCAGTCTTCCCTGCATATTTCTTCCAACCATTTAACCCACCGAGCCCCACTGACGTACGATGCACGTCACTACTTTTTTCCGCGGACAGACCCACTGATGTGCATCGTACGTCACTCAATTGCAAGGCCCATCGTGTGCACATTTTTCAACATTTGCGGGTGATTTTTGGTAGACATATGTGGGAGACTTTCCTCTACCTGCTGTCAAGTGGGGATACTGCCTGGGCCCACCTCCCCCCCCCCCCCCCCTCCCCCCTACACAGGGCAATTCACCTGTTAGCAGTAACCTGGCCAGTAAAGATATGTTGTCCCACGGTCTCTCCAATGATGAAATTCATGGTGAAAGTGATTCCTGAGGTGGAGGACAAAGAAACAAAGAAGCTAGAGGTAGAAACAAACAGAAGTGATGAGGTGGTAATGTTGTAAAGGAGGGTGCCTTATGCTGGGGTTTTGGGTAAGTGAACAATACTTTTATCTCTTATATTATTGTGTGAAAACCAATATAGACTTGTACTACACATAAATTCGTACCAAATAAATAAATAAATACGTAATTTAAAGTGGCTTGAATTAGTTAACCCTTCCATAGTTCGTTTTCTTTAGCCAGGTACCCTGAAAAAGAAGGAAAACGTAAGGCTGAACGTATCAACATTTTTAAGCTCAGGAGGGCGATTTCTCTATGAATTTTCGATGTTTCTCACCCAAAGCAGAGGTTTGAGCAAAAAAAAAAATAATTGAAAATCGGTCGTGTTCTGAGGGTGTGTTTCGTAAAAAATCGGTCGGTCGGTCGGGACTGGGCGGGTTAATAGCTCATTAGCCATACCTTCTTCCATCCCTTGTTTTTGTGCACACTCACTCACCATATTCATCCATAGCTCCTTAGGCTCAACTTTCTCCATCTCTTGCTTTTGTGCACACTTGCCTACTATATCTATCCATCTTCTTGTTTTGCCAACCTACCTCATTCATACTTAGTCAGATACACCCTTTTCACCACCCTGTTTACACAGTCTATCTGCGTGACCATGCCATCTAGACACTTTTTTTTTTTTTTTTTTTTCTGGTGTTGACAGACTCTGTTACTTCATATCTCATAATAATCATCATTTCTTGTCCTGTCCATTTCCCACAGCACACACCGACACACACACACAAAACTGAATAACTCCATTTCCACTGCTTTGCTCTTGACTTCTGATTTTCATGCCACACCTATGTCTCACCCTTAAGTCAATGTTGGCACTAATGCTCATGCAATCCTCTCACATCTGTGACACCCAGTCCTCTGTTTCATATCAAGACCTTTATACCACCAGCAAATTTTCTTCCCTGTGTTGTTCTGCTTCCCACTTACTTTGTGCATTTACATTGCACCCAGGTACCTTGGTGCAGTAGTAGAAGGGAGAGATAAATGTGCAAAGGAAGTGGAAAGTAGAGTGGGCACAAACAAGGCAACTGATTGGTGCAACGAAGGACAATAAAACCTGATTTATGATCAGCAGTAGACTGTAGCACCAACTGATCAGGACGGTACTTCCGAGGAGGTTAGGAATGCTGGTGATAGGGAGATCTGGGCTCCTGTTTCACCAGCCATCAGGATATCCTGACCACCTCCCTTTGGTGACCTTTTCAGTGTGACACTGTCATGGAGAGTAGGCTAGCATACTTTTCCAAACACTTTTCTCTACCTCATGCATTACTCTACATGCGCTCTACATACCATACTAGGTACCCCACTGTATCATAGTGGTTGAATCCAGCAAAGCCATGTGGCCAAAAAACTTTGCCCTTGCTACCTGATGGTGGACCTGAGGGGAGGCATGGCACAGGGTCCGCCAGCTTAGTTTTTGGGACTGGGGTGGGATGGGAGCTCGGATCTGTGCCAGGGGGTACAGGTCATTGTGGCTCCCAGGCTGTTGCATCCACTCAATAGAGAGAGGCCCGAATCTGGGAGTAATGTTCCAGGAGGGTGCCCTATCAGTGGGTGCATAAAGGCGGGGCAGTTAGTGCCACGGTGCACCTGGAAGGTTCCTTGTAGTTTTCCCGGCAGGGTGCCTCGAGGCCACTGCTACAACCACTTGTCACGGAAGATGGGCTCCCAGCTTCCTTGCCTAGACTTAGGACTGTGTGGGTGGGCAGGGCCTGGGGCTTTCTCGTCCTTTATTTTGCTGACTTATGACAAAATGAGAAAAAGCGGTAAAAGCAAGCCTGAGGAAATTATATCACCCAAGGGGTTCAGAATAGCATCATGGAATGTGGGTAATTTGAAGGATAGAGTGGAGGAAGTGGCAGAGCTATTGAGTGGGAGGTGGGTGGAAGTTGGTTGTGTGCAGGAGGTCAGATATAGGGGTGAATCTGCCAGACTGATTGCTGGGAAGGACTGTAGGTATAAGCTATATTGGCAGGGAAGTGTAGATGGAGATGGTGGTGTAGGTGTGCTGGTTAAGGAAAAATAGATGAAATGTGTAATGAATGTAATGAGAGTGAATGAAGAGATTATAGCAGTGAAAATATTGTTTGGTAAACATATGTTTTCATTTATATCAGCATATTCTCCAAAGGCTAGCTTGATGGTGTCAAAAAAGATAGATTCTGGGATGACCTGATACTTGTGGTAAGTGGTATGGGGGATGATGATACTGTAGTTTTTGGAGGGGACTTGAATGGCCATGCTGGTGAAGCTGCTTTAGGATATAAAAGGGAACATGGAAGATATACATAGGGTATGAGGAATGTGGAAGGGGAAAGGATACTCGAATTTGAGGAAACAGTGAACATGATTGTGTGCAACATGCATTTTAGGAAAGGAGAGAGTACATACAAGTCTGGTAGGAGGTTAGTGAGGGATGTTAAAGTTATAGGGAGAGAAATGATGTTTGCAGCAACACAAATTTCTGGTATGTTACATGGTGCTTAAGGAGTGTGTGGTGAAGAGGAGGACCTTCATGGCTGTCTGGTTAAGTACAGATTGAGAGTTCCTACAGTGATCCCTACTTTATACACTAAGAAAAGCACAGGCAAGCCCTCAATTTTTGTTTGATATGCTAAGAAGTCATTAAAGGGAAAGGACAGTTGGTAACCCTGCACAATCTTCCCTACCTGCTTGAGGAACAGTTGGCATGTCAGAAACACTTTAGGTGACTCCCATGGAAGTCACCATGACAGTTCTTGGTAAAGATTATGTCTGTCACAATAGAACAAGATTTTCTGTTATTTGGTTATACAGTATAATAATGCATCTTTGTGTTATATATATATATATATATATACATACAGTCAAGTTGCCTATGGCTTGGCTAATTGGTTCTGGAACAATTCTCCTCCATAGAAAATTGTGCCATAGAAATAACTATACTTATGGGAAAAATGGAATTTGGTTCTGGATGGTGC
>JAGKTI010021346.1:0-15796 GCA_018397915.1 Birgus latro | reverse complement strand
ATCCCTTTTCTGTCCAACTCTCTAATGCAAGAGTTAACCGTTACTCCCAGTCCTTCATTTATGCAACTGGTCAACTCTGGAACTGTCTTCCTATGTCTGTATTTCCTACTTCCTATGATCTCCAGTCTTTCAAACGCAGTGTGTCCAGGCATCTCGAATTGAACGGATCTTGAATTTGGCTCTCTTTTTTATTGTTTTTGCTTTTTCTTGGAAGGAACAGTATGCAGGCCTGTGGCCCTTGGTTCCTTCTTCCTTGCATAAAAAAAAAAAAAAAGGTAAACTCTTTCATCTCTGTCTGTCAACTTGTATCCTCCTTGCTGAAAGTTTTCTGTCAGCCTGTCTCAAAGAAGGGTGACCATTCCCAGCCTGTAACTATTGCCCAGTTGCTTTAACATCCTGTATTTCTAATAGTAATCCCTCCATTATCCGACATAATAGAGCCAAAGGCATGTCCGGATATTGGACATGTCCGGATATTGGTCATGTCCGGATATTGGCCCTGAAGCTCCAGCACTGGTCATTCATGACCCTAACCTAACCTAACCTAAATCAGAAAACCACCTACCTACCTCCCTACCGGACATGCATAGCACTTATTTAAGTCCCCTTTCACATAAATAATGCACACAAAGCATGAATTAACTGAATTTTAACCAAAAAAGGATGATTTAGAGGTGAGTAAGGCATAGGTGCTCACAATTTGCCAGCAAGTGTAAGTAAGTATCAGATATGGAAATCACTATGAAAATCACCCTTTCTCACACCATATGCATTAAATAATGGACATAAAGCATGAATTCATTGAATTTCAACCCAAAAGTTATGATTTTGAGGTAAGGCATAGATGTTCATGAGTTGGCAGCTTAGTGTAAAGAAGTATCGGACGTGGCAGTCACCATGAAAGTCATCATTTCTCACATCTTATGCACTAAAATATGGGATACAAAGCTTCAAATAAATAAACTGTTACCAGAAAAAGAGTTAGGTATGGCAAAGGTGTTCACTGTTCACCAACAGCACCAGTCATTCTTGACCCTAACCTAACCTAACCTAAATCAGAAAACCACCTACCTACTTCCCTCCCGGACATGCATAGCACTTAAGACCCCATTCACGTAAATAATTGGCACAAAGCATGAATTAATCAAATTTTAACCCAAAATTGATGAATTTGAGGTGAGTAAGGCAGGGGTGTTCACGAGTTGGCAGGTTAGTGTAAGTAAGTATCGGATGTGGCTGTCACTTTGAAAATCATCATTTCTCATATCTTATGCACTAAAATATGGGATACAAAGCATCAGATAAATAAATTGTTACCAGAAAAAGAGTTAGGTATGGTAAAGGTGTTCACTGTTCACCAACAGCACCGGTCATTCTTGACCCTAACCTAACCTAAATCAGAAAACCACCTACCTACCTCCCTCCTGGACATGCATAGCACTTAAGGCCCCATTCACATAAATAATTGGCACAAAGCATGAATTAATCAAAGTTTAACCCAAAAATGATGAATTTGAGGTAAGTAAGGCAGTTCACAAGTTGGCAGCTTAATGTAAGTAAGTGTCGGACGTGGCTATCACTATGAAAATCATCATTTCTCATATCTTTGAGGTTTAGGGGAGGCGGTAGCTCGATCGGTAGAGAGTTGGCTTGCGGTCCCGTGGGACCTAGGTTCGAATCCTCGCTGGTGCAGGGAACAGTTTAAGGATTTGAATTTCATTAAATCAGGCTTTACTGATCTACCAGAAGACCCGCCGACATGTCGTAAAAATGACCCCGCTAATACCAATACACCAGTCCTGTATGAGACAGCCCTAGCATGTATTCAATATGGACGGTGGGTGTTAAGCGCCGAATTGGTGACATGTAGATTGTAGGAGGACGACTGGGCCTTGATAGCAGGCTGTGAAGCCTATGCCCAGAGTCAGACACATAAAAAAAAAAAAAAAAAGACATGATTATTACTGAGAAAATCACCTTTTCACAGCCTATGCACTCAAATATGGGACACAAAGCATGAAGTAAATAAAATGTAACCAGAGAATGAGGATTTAGAAGTGATTATGGAAAATATTTAGTAGTTGACAGTGTTTACTTACAGTCCATGATTGTTGTTTACCCTCATCTCTAAGGTTTTTACAGTGGTCACAATTGCTCTTGAAGCATGTCCAGTAATCCAATGTTTAACTACACTTAATCCTTAGCACTGTGACTTTTGATTATTTAAACATGAACGAAAATACCACAAACGAGCGGACAGCCATCCACTGTTCACGGGAGTTGAGACAGAACTAGTAGGAGGGAGATTGAGCGGGAAGGGAGCTAGTCGGCGCGGGCGGGTAATTCAAACTGACGCGGTCGGAATTTTTTTTTTTTTTTTTCCCCCCAATTTGGGGGTTTCGGCCATCAGCCCACAATGTCTGAATAGTGGGGTGTCCGGATAGTGGACGTCCGGATAGTAGAGGGATTACTACTTGTGAATCTGTTCTTAACAAAAAAATTTAAAGTACCCTTCCTGTCGCTACCGTCTTTCCAATTGTCGACATGGGTTCTGCCAGGGAAGGTTCACACGGCAATCTTCCCACTCTCCTTTCAGAGGCCAGGTCATCCTCCTTTCGGGACTTGCGCAAAAGCTTTGTCATTGCACATGACATCTCGAAGGCTTACGATTGAGTTTGGCATAAATTTTCAAACTGTCCTCTTATGGTGTCTATCCTGTCTGTTCTTTCATCTCTTGCTTCTTTTCTAGTCGTTCTGTAGCTGCTGTTGTAGACGGCCACCACTTGTCTCCTAGGGCTGTGGTGTTCCTCAGGGCTGTATTCTATCACCAGCTCTCTTTCTTCTATTCATCAGTGACCTTCTTAGCTGTACATCTAATCGTATTCACTCATACACTAATAACTCCACTGGTCTCCTTTCCATCCACATATTGGAAAGTCCTTCTCAGCATTTACCTTAAAAAAAAAAAAAAAAAAAAACAGGGAGGAGGCTGTGGCACGCTTAATGTTGGACTTGACTCATATCTCTGATAGGGGTAAGAGGAATCTTGTTTTTAATGCATCAAAAAAGTGCCACTTACATCTTTCGACCTATCAGAATCTCCTGCAGGAGTGTCTTTAAAAATATCCAACTCAATCCTGCATCATCTCAGAGCATATTTAGGGTTTCGTTCTCTTGGGATTTGTCTCCGACAGATCATAGTACGTATCATAAAATCTGCTTCCAAGAGATTAGGTGTGCTAAACCGACTCCGTGCCTTTTTTACCCTCGCTCAGTTGTTGACTTTATGCAGGGGTTTTCTTCGCCCCTGTGTAGAGTGCATGTGTGTAGAAGCTCCCTACTTACAGTTCTTCGTAACAAGGTGCAGTCAAAGGTTTTTGGTCGTATTAACTCTCCTCCTCTTACTGGCTCCCTTCATTTCCTTTCTGTTGTTACTTCAGTGGTCATTGCTCCTCTGAACTGTCTGCTTACATTCTTTCAGCACTACAGTGGGCAGAAAGCACCCACCTAAGAGCAAATTCTCATCCCTTTTCTGTCCAACTCTGTAATGCAAGAGTTACTGTTACTCTAGACTTTCATGTATGCTATAGGTCACCTCTAGAACTGTCTTCCTCTGTATGTACGAGTATTTCCTATTGCCTAATTCCTCCAGTTTTTCAAATGCCATGTATCCAGACATCTTGAATGGATTTTGCATTTTGCTCTGTTATCTTTATGTTAATTTTTCTTGGAAGGGCAATCTTGCAGGCCTCTAGCCTTTGGTTCCTTCTTCCTTGCAATCATATATATATATATATATATATATGTGTGTGTACTGTATATATAATATATATTTATATATCATCATCATCATCATCATCAGCCGTTTGAGTTTTCACTGCAGGACCGACGTATCTTGACCGAAGTGGGGACGATACAGCTTATGTATCTCTACCAAGTGGCTTAGGCTGTCTGGTAGAGATTAATTGTAGGGTGAGAAGTGCTTGTAAGTGTGATTGTAGTGTTGGAATGGTTTTCTATGTGTGTATGGTCAGTGAAGCAAGTGTAATCGGCCCGGCAACCCGACTGGCTGCAAGCATACTTTATAGTATGCGACACTGGTTCAACCACAGCATCCCTTACGTCCACCAAAGCAGTACATGGTCGGAAGAACACTCCAAAATTTATTACCCTGGCGGGGCTTGAACCCTCGTTCTCCAGTGTACAAAAACGCACACTTTACCACTGTAGTACAGAGGCTCCATATATATATATATATATATATATATAATAACGTAATTGATAGTGCCATTCACTTGGAAATGGCTAGTTATCACTTGCCAATATCCTACCTGCACTCGTTTGCTAATTTCCCTTGCTTTTTTTCCTCGTGAAATATGCCGTATGAGCTACTCTCGTAATATAAATGTATATAAGAAAGGAAGGGAGAAGCCTGAGTGATATTTATTTTCACCTGGAACTACCTAATTTATATGTATTGTCTAGATTTCCTACGACTTTTTTCTTAGCATGTACATTAGCAACTGACATTTTCAACTCTTTGCTACCAGATACAGCCAGTTTGCTCTCGTCCTTCTCGGTGAAATGACCCCTATCCATTTCAGCCTGTTTTGCGCCTGTTATAAAAGGCCGTGTGACCTCTACCCCTACTAAACATCGTGTGGGAAGCGGTAAAGGACTGTAGATATATACAAGGGTAATAAAGTACTAGAAATTAGAGTGCGTATATGAGTAAGAAATGAGAGAACACCAGCCCTGAATTAGCGGGAGTGGGAGGCTCGTATGTACTCGTATTTTACAATGCTTTTACAGTGTTTTTTTTTTTTTTAGTATGGATTCCAAACTACTTGGAAATCATTGAATAGTGTTTCTAGTGATAATATCTGGCAGTGGTATTCAGATTAGGGGATGTCGGGAAGTGTAAAGGGGAGACTGAGTTACCCAGCTTCAGAAGTCTCCACAAGTCCTACGGTAGTTGACGAGCGGTAATGAAACATCCCAGGAGAAAGCTGAAGGTATGTGCCATATGCATATTTAATTATAGTATTCTAGGACTAATAATTGATTTTTGGGAAATATTTTTAAATCAGTCGGAGCGCGAATATCCCCTCGGGAATGGCACGGAAAACCTCCGACAACCCCGTGGTGTAGGGGTTAAAGACTAATGTGATTATGCTACCTTTGCACTGTCAGAAATACCACGGCCTGTAAATATTTTGGTGGGCAGGCCAGACTGTAAATCTTCACAAAGTCATGTTTTTGTTAACCCCTGCATCCCTGGGATTTTGTGATTTTGCCCACTTCTCCATACTGGGGATTTTGAGGTTTTGGAAAAAATACCCTTTTTCAAACCCTAATACCTGCCAAACTATAAAAACTAGAGAAAAATTTAAAGATACATAAGACTCAACAACTCTCCCTCTTTCAAATGAAAGTATCCCCAGGTCTCCAGTTGGTCCCGTCGATGAGTTGGGATAAGTTAAAGATGTCTGGGCTGTTTTCAAGCACATGCCACTGCCAGTGACCTTGGACTTGCTGGCTAGTGTTGGCAGCGCTGACCAGAGTGGTGGTTGTAACACTGCCCACCCTTCTTTCAAGAAACCGCGAATTTTCCACTCAGTCTTGATTTTTCCTTACTGACTGTTGTAAGGATGAGTTATCACCCTGTTCATTGGCTCCCCATAGGGTTTTCCACCCGTTGGTGTGTGGGAAAGAATACCAGTAGCTCTTTGAGTTTCTGTACTCACTTCTTGTGTCAGTTATTTTAATTTCCCTCTAATACGGCACTTATATTTGCACTTGACATCACGATTATGGGTGATTGAACTTTGAGAAATAAATGCTCTGGGTATTTCACGCAGTATGGTTGAGTGTGATGTAATTATTTGTACTAAAATTGTGACTAATTTGTGCTCATCAGGAGGAACGTGAAAATATTACTGTTATACACAACGTACATTTTTGGTACTTCACATCACAAATACATATTCCAACATATTCACAATTATTTTCTGAGTAATGAAAAAATTCAGTTATAGTCAACAAGGTTATTTTCTTTCTCACCTGTGCACTCCTGGTTTTCTTTCACATAGCAGGTAGGGTTACTCAAGGTATTTCCAATCATTGTTTCACAAATAGCCATAAACAGCAACACTTCTTGAATTGCACTTGTGAAACTTATTATAAAACACTTACCAAAATATCATACCACTTACTAGATATAAGTTATATCTTACATTTCACTTATGCATAAAAAAATACTTGTGCTACTTGTTTACTATTTACAACTTCCCACACACCTGCTCAATCACCGAGCTCTTTCACTGGTGGTAAGGGCAGAACTTTCGCCGGGGGTTGATGATGCAATCAGCGCAGCATGTGAGGGAGTGGAATTGGACGAGGAGGATGAGGAAGACATCACTCTAAACTCTACCAGTGCCATGTACAGACTGAGCCACATGTCAGTGGGGCACCTTGGGTATCTATCTACACTATGGTTGTCAAAGAAAACGGTCGTGGGTTCAAAGGGCGACGAGAAGATGCTTGTGGTTGTATACGCCAACCAGTGTGGCTCTGTGCCCAAAATCGTGGTGGTTATAAACGTCAACCGGCGTGTAGTGATTAAACAGGTGGAGACAATGTTTTCCGAGTTCCTTAAATAAATTTAACAATATACAAGTTCTGTCCATTAAAAAAAAACTATCATTTAAATTTTATTAATGATTTCAGAATAAATATACAGTGTAAGTTAAAATTTATCTCCTAATATTTGAAACAAGGAACTAATAAAATTTAAACTATATATATTGGTTAAAAAAACTAAAAGAAATGGTTTCTACTAAGCCTGTAAAAAAAAATATTTTATATTCTAGAAGAAACACTCTTCCCTTGACTTTTTAGTTACATAAATTAGTTAATTTAGCACAGATTTATTTCTTAGAAAACTAGATATAAAAGCTCGATTGATATATCACCTCTAATGTTTAAGTTTAAAATTTTGATGCAACAAAACCCTTTTCTTAAAATTAGCTATCTCTTTTTCGGGACAAATATTTACCAATTAAATTCTGGAAACCTATAATACACAGGGTATAACATTTGCTGTTCACTTTTTCTAATTTCCAAGTTTATTTTTACTTTTTCTCACGTTACTTTTCGCTTTCACTATACTGTGATTTCAATAAAATCTACCTAAAAAGAAAAAAAATATTTTTCTTAAGAAATTTGCATTCTTATCATTAACCCATCAAGACCCACCAACATACGATGCACGTCACTACTTTTTCATCCCACCTGACTCCCCTCCCCCCTCCCCTCACACTCGGCAATTTACCTGTTAGCAGTAACCTGGCCAGTAAAGATATGTTGCCCCACGGTCTCTGTAGCGACGAAATTCACGGTGAAAGTGATTCCTGAGGTGGAGGACAAAGAAACAGAAGCTAGAGGGAGAAACAAACAGACGTGATGAGGTGGTAATGTCGTAAAGGAAGGTGCCATATGCTGGGGTTTTCTGCGAGTGAACAATACTTTTATCGCCTGTATTATTGTGTGAAAATCAGTATAGACTTGTACTACACATAAATTTGTACCAAATAAATAAATAAATACGTAATTTAAAGTGGCTTGAATTAGATAACCCTTCCATAGTTCATTTTCTTTAGCCAGGTACCCTGAGAAAGGAGGAAAACGTAAGGCTGACTGACACCTGTTATAAGCTCAGGAGGGTGCTTTCTCAATGAATTTTCGATGTTTCTCACCAAAAGCGGAGGTTTGGGCCCAAAAAGAAAAGTTGAAAATCAGTCTGGTTCTGTGGGTGTGTTGGGTAAAAAATTGATTGGGACTGGACGGGTTCAAGTAAGATTATAAAAAATTGATTGGGACTGGACGGGTTCAAGTAAGATTATTAATTTCAAGGTAATCTGTATTGTAGATACTCTTCTCGGTGTAAATGAGTTGCTTATTTCAAGCTCATATCTCGCTTTCCAGGTACACTTTCCAGTATTCGTACTATGTTATGACTTATCTCAAATCAGTGAAAGCGATGGGCTATATGTGCACATTTTAAAGTTAAAATCAGATTGTCTTACTAAAGCAACCTTACTTTTAAGTCCTCCTTCAGAGTTAATAATTCTAAATTTTATTCATAGTAGTAGTAATTCTACTGTAACCCATCTTAACCTACATATATGCTACACCATGATATAATATTCAAACGAAATTATTTCAGTAACTTATTCTGTAACCCATCTTAACCTACATATATGCTACACTATGATATAATATTCAAACGAAATTATTTCAGTAACTTATTCTACAAAAGTTATGTCAATGATGGTATACAAACTAGTAAAAATAGTTAAAATTTTTCGTGGTATATTGTTTAACCCCTTGGCTGCTGCAAGCATGAGAAAGACCGGTCGACAGACTGCTACAAACCTCCCAGAAGGCTCTTACCGAATGTTAAAGGAAAATAGCCGCACCAGGGCATGACTTAGCTCAGAGCTCTCAGCAGCCTAGGGGTTAAATGACAGGTTCCCCTAATCAGACAAAAATACCGCCAAATTCTTTGAATTTAGAGTACATAACCTACTAATCGTATATTAAAATTTTTTCATAAAGGTACACTAGGGTACCATATCTAATCCTAGTTTATGTCCTTAATGTACTAAGGTATTAATTAAACGATATTAATTTATTTGCCTTTTAAAAATTGATCTCACCCTTATAAAAAGATATTAACACAAAAGTTAGATATCAATTCTTATTCACTTTTTCTTCAAGTATTAACCACGACTGCTGGCAGAAAATTTAGCCAGAGATAATTCAATTTACTTTACCTAGTTTTTACTAATACTAAAAATAATACTGAGAACTATTCAAGCTTAAAATTTTAAATTTCTTTTGCTTGGGAGCACTGAAATTTTCATATGTTATTAATTGAAAAGCAAACATATAAAGCAAAGATGAAACTTATATAAATGCCAGAGATTAGCTCAGTTGGCTGGGGAAGGAGGTGTAGAGAAAGATGAAGCCATAAGTTATTGTTGTTATAACAATACACAATGAATATGACTATTGCTCCTGCAAATACAAGAGATACAGATGAGGAAAACAATACAAGGAAAGAAATAATGACAAAGAAAATGACTGGAACCCCCCCCCAAAAAAAAACTACCTTTTACACTTGCAAGGTTGTAGGTTGTGGCTTGTGGAGTTGGTGGCGAGTGAGAGGGAAGCTTATCTCTCTACCCTTGCTTTCCGGGTCAAAGGTAAACTTTGATAAGTAGTCAGTTTCCGGGAAACACATACTCTGTTCTTGATATACTGGTACTTATTATTTTTTTCATTTACACTAGCACTTCATTCCTTAGTCAGTCATACATTACCGCACTTCCTTGGTTATACAATTACATCATGACAAACATAAACTGAGTTCTATAAACAGTTCCTTACACAATATTTTGTCACTGTTTACAAGTTTTTTATTCCATACTCAGTATATCACAATGGAATGGTACTCAGGGAAGTAGAGAGGGCAGAAAACCACCTGGCATCTGTGACATTGCCGGTTGGTGAGTTTTCTCTCATGGCCAGCTGTCGGTAGTTGGACATACGTGGCGCAACTCCGTGGGACGATGAGAGGCTATGTAAGGTGGAGGGAAGTGGTGGTGATCATAGAGTGTGGGAGGAGGAACTCCTGCAGTGCTCCTGCACCTGTGGCAAATGTTGCTGTGACTTGCTCACCTCCTCCTCAGCCTTTTCTGCTGCAAATAATTGCTTTGCCACCTTTTTCTTAGCAGGTGGCACAGCAGTCTTATTGCGAGAGGAAGTTGGAGCATGATCATCAGTGTTGTCAGAGTCCTTGTCTTTGTCTTCCTCTGCTGGTGTCTGGTTTGTGTCATCAGAGAGGTCATCAGCGTTACACGCTCACCATCAGAGCCATAGAGTCATCACCACTCTCCTCATCCTTGGGGAAGAGTTCAGCCTGGTTTCAGGGCTTGTAAGGCCCTGACATGCCCGCAGATGGCGGCAGTGCGAGGGGGTGCTGGCCTTGTAAGGAGCAAAAACTGGACGTCCAGTCATGACTATCACGTGTTGTACTGACAGCTTGGGTGCTTGGGAGGGTAGGGTAGGTCAGTGTCAACATCTAGACTTTTATTCCCCTCCCAAAATTCTTTGCATTTTTTTTTTTTTTTTTTTAAGATTGCTCTGCATTCACCGCTTATAAAAGAAATGTAAAACATTGAAACTTGAAAACACACTCAGAAAATATGCCAGCCTGGTAGAGTGTATTTACATTCCACATAGTGATTCTAATTTTTTCTTTAGTGCGCATGTAGTGCCGTAATTTTAAGGGTAATATAAGTGTAACTTAAGTTAGTATAAATATAGTATAAGTTAGTATAAGTATAACTTAAGTTAGTGTAGGTATTTATAAGTTAGTATAAATATATTATAAGTTAATATAAGTGTAGTATAAGTTCGTATAAGTGTAATGTAAGTTAGCCTTGAACCCCTGATTATGATTCATCAGTAATATGTAGGAAGTGATCATCAAATTCCGTATTCAGGCTTGTTCTCTGTTAATATTTATAGCAAAAGTGATACTCTATTAATAGAGGATCTGTATAGAGCGATTATGTGAGTGAGAGGCATGTTGCCGCTGTATTCCCACGGTATGGATAGAAGCGTAGGTTTTAGCACGAGATTAATAATTGTAAAAATTTGTCTTCATACTTTAAATTCGAAATTTGTAGGTCAGGCATGGTGACGTCATCTTTTTGTACTACATAGAAGTGAATTAAAGCTTAGTTAGATCCTAATTGCCAATAATAGAAATTTGCAACCACGAAATTTGCGTTACACTCGTTTAGATACGTATCTCGACGCATGGATGTAATTAGTTCAAACACTCGTTTGTTTAGGCTTTGGTGAAACTGTCAATGCCATACGCTTACTACAAAATTTTAAGCATCGTAAGTCAACCCATCCGTGTACGTCGAGTGTGAACACTTTTTTTCACATTCCATGTTAGTAGGTGTAAGCGGTAACGCTGCAGAGAAATCAGTCGAAGTCAGTTGCAATGTTAGGACAACAGCGAGGAAGAATGCAAGCAGCCTAGGGTAGCATCGCTTCTCACTTGTCTCCCCAACGCCCTCAGGCTTGCAGGTGGGTGTTCGCATGCTCAGTGTCCCCCCCCCCTCTTCCCTTTGTTCCTATAATGTAAATCATCTCCATATATTAGTAGGTTAACTGTCAATTTTCCCCAAAAAATTCCTTTTGTATCGTGTGACTTCTCTCCCCGATGCCCTCGGGCTTGCAGGCTTGCAGATTGTTGCTGTTCCATCGTTCTCTCCTGCGTTGACAAAAGGTGTAACCAATCGGTTCTCTTCGTCAATGCCCACTTACACTAGAAATTCCCCTCCCCTCCTTTCTGATTCACGTAACGCGAGTGCAAATTAGTTGTTCCACTAAAATACTGTAACTTTTATATATATATTTGTGAATATTGGAAACAAATAGTAAGCCTGTGTGAATTGAGTCCTATAGTCCTTCCAGTTCATGGTGAGCGTTTGGGCTTTGGCTTTTCATTGGGTTCCCCCACGTGCGATGTGCCAAACCTGTCAATTCCCTATGGGATCAATTATTAGATTCTCTCATTCTCTCTCTGTGCATAATAAAAGGAACGTTACAAATATGGTGTAGATTTATTTATATAATTAGGTTATGCAGTGTGATGAATTATTCGAATTGGAGAAGCCTCTCTGTCTGTCAGTCTGTGTCTGTCTGTCTGTCTGTCTGTCTGTGTCTGTATAATAAAAGGACGCTATACATTTTTTATTGATAAACCTATACTGTATGATGATATTCGAATTAGAGAAGCCCCCCTCCTTCTCTCTCTCTCTCTTAGCATTGTCGTCCCTGACCGTGTCAACTGTCCCCAAGCTCTGAGAAAAGCAACGTCGGACAACAACGCTGCCAAGCATTGTTGTATATATACAGAATCATTGTTATTATAAAAAGAAAGATACATTCATAACACTATATAGCCTTATTAAAGTAGTAAATATATACCAATTAATTCAGAAGCAGTAAATAAATGACATTATTATAAGACAGAGTGATGCCTGTTGGACGAGATTTGGCAGAGTCGCACATTGGGGAACCCCCAGAAAAGCAAACGCCCAAACGCTCGCCATATATTGGAAGGACTATAGGGAGTTACTGAAAATTGTATTCCGAATTTTAAGTGTCGATTCGTTTACATAGCTCCTCTATTAACACTGTATGAGTTGAGTGTGATCTTCGAGGTGAAATTGTGGAAAAGAACTCGGTCCCAAGGGTATACTCTATAGTGGTATTTTTCTAAGGTCGATTACCAAGGAGCCCTCTCGAGGCCATGGGATTACTGGGTGTATGTTGAAAGTGTCATTATGAATTTATTAGTTTAATATGTGAGATTGCTAGATACACTAGAGATAGTGTTATTTTGTAAACATTAGGTTAAGAGGTGAAGATTATATAGATGTGCATGTGAATATAAAATCGACCTTATATCCAACTGTGAGGAACTCTGTTCATAATAGTGTGTTTGAATCATTCTGAGAATTTGTTCAGCGGAGGTGAAGGCACTCTTGCTATCACTGATCTTTTTTTTTTTTTTTTTGGTATATTTAGTTTACCTTGTGACAATATCAGTGCGAAGGGGTATTGATCTTACAGTTTCTAGCAATTCAGTCTGTAAAGTAACCTATGGTAAATTTGATCTAATATCTAGTTTCTTATATTTGTATGTTTAGATTTAGTAAATATTAGGATAATTTTATGTTGTGTTTGAGACTTATTATCCCCTGGGGAGTTTTTGTCGTGAGATTGAGTGGCCCGCAAGGTGTAATACTATCTTACTACTCACGCACTCTAAATACACTACCCTTGTCACTTATTCGCAAGGCCCCAGAAATCTACATCTCTCTTACTTGGTGGAATAACTTTCCCAACACTCGCTGGGTTGTGGCAGCCTACTGTTTTCAACTCTGATTCTTATGGTGAGTCTCAAAAAAACACTTTGGAGGAGGACGCTAGTGACAGTGATCGGGATCTGTAATTTTCTTTTCTTAAATTCACGGTATGGCACTGGGGTCATAGCTGTGGGATTTGTTAGACTGGCTTAGTTACTTATCATTACATCGGAGGTCTAAAATTGGAGATCTCTTATAATTTTCGTTATTAACTGGGAGTCATAATCTTGCGACATGACACTGGCGGCTAAAGCAGTGGGATAAAGATAGAAATCCTCAGTAACTATACACTAGAGGCCCACTTAATCTTATAATTGGTGAACTCCTAGAGGATAAGCAAAGTTCTTCATCGATAATAAGAGTGAATATTGATCGGTGTACTCTCACAGTTACTAGTAGACAAGCAGTACGTGTAGTGTCCTTAGTAGGTCACAGTCAGATTCCTCAGTCATTGATTATTAATCCGGACGTGGAACTGAGAATATATCGGGCCCCTAGTGCCAGTGCGAGAGCATTTTTCTTCTATGACTGGGTGAATGGAGTGTTAGAATGGAAACATGATTTATGCATACTCTGGATAGGAAGCAATGACATCAGTTGGCAAACGACTCCAGGCCAGGTAGCTCATGATATTAACCCTGTGAGACTTCTGGGCTGGATGCATTATGTCTGTCCTAGAGTCATCCACTCTCAAGCTGACCCTTATCTTCACAGCACGATATTTTCTTTGATCCCTCTGTGTATATACACTTTTCGTGCGAGAATGTTGGTTCTTGTGTCATTTTAAAGCTTAATAGTTGTACTTTATCGTAGTATGGTCAAGAAAGGAGAAAAAATAAAATAAAATGTCAAAATGACGAGTTGAAATTAGGTGAAAACCAAAAATTTTATACCTTACCATAGGAAAATATTCAGCAAAAAAAAAAAAAATACTAATATAGATATGCTGGTTTAAACCTTCAAAACTACAATAAATTACCTTTACGATGATATATAGATTATGGTAATTTTTTGCATTTTATTGCATGGTAAGGCAAAAGGGAAGAGATGCATAATTTTCTTTTAGTCTCGTCCTCATATTCCCTTCACAATTTTTTTCTTTGATCGATCAGTGGAAATACATTTTTTATGATAGGATGCTGGTTTTGAGGCTGAATAGTTGTACTTTATCGTAGTATGTTCCAGAAAGGAAAACAAAGAAAATTAAAAGTCAAAATGACGAGTTGAAGTTAGGCTAAAACCAAAAATTTAATACCTTGCTGTAGAAATATGTTCACCAAGAATAAAGCGATAAAGAAACAAAGCCATGAGTCAGACCAGCTGTGCAGTACCTGCCACGCATAGTGCAACCATTTCTTGACATCACGCTGGAGTCTCTTTGTTACGACGCTTAAATGCGATTTATGGTGAATATTTTACAAAAGTTTCTTAACCCTTAAACCGCGGGGTTGTCGGAGGTGCGCCGGGCCCATCCCGTGGGAATATTTGCGCTCCGACTGACTTTTTAAAAATATTTGTGAAAAATTAGTTATTAGTCCTAGAATATTATAATTACATATGCTTATGGCACTTACCTTCAGCTTTCTCCTGGGATGTTTTTTTTTTAGCACTCATCGACTTGTGGAGACTTCTGAAGTTGAGTAACTAAGTCTCCACTTTACACTTCCCTACTTCCCGTAATATGAATACCACTGCCAGATATTAACACTAGAAACACTATTCAATGCTTTCCAAGTAGTTTGGAATCCATACTAAAAAAAAAACACTGTGAAAGCAGTGTAAAATACGAGCGTGTACGAGCCTCCCACTCGCGCTAATTCGCTGCTGGTATTCTATCATTTCTTACTCATATACACACTCACATTTTATTATTTCTAGTACTTTATTACACTTATATATATCTACAGTCCTTTACCGCTTCCCACACGATGTTTAGTAGGGGTAGAGGTCAGAGGGCCTTTTATAATGGGCACAAAAGGGGCAGAAATTGAGGGGCGCGACTGTGACGTGATTTCACCGTGAAGGACGAGAGCGAACTGAATATACAAAACGTATCTCAGTAGCCAAGAGTTGAAAATGTCAGCTGCTAATGTATATGTTAAGAAATAAGTCGTAGGAAATCTAGACAAAATATATAAATAAACGGCAAATTCTGTCTGTCCGTTCATCTGAAACTCCTCTAACTCGTGACACACTTGCTCTACATAGACATATTATACCATTTTGGAATCAGGATGATCCTGGGATTGAAAACATGCCCTTCATCTGGTGCTTGAACAGTTTGTGAAATTCTGTCTGTCCGTCCATGTGTCTGAAACCCCTCTAACTCGGGACTCACTTGCTCTACATACACATATTATACCTTTTTGGAATCAGGATGACCCTGGGATTGAAAATCTGCCCTTCATCTGGTGCTTGAACAGTTTGTGATTTGAAGAACTCAACTCAGTTGAAGTTCTACGGAGTTTGTGATTTGAAGAACTCAATTGAGGGCTAATTGGGCCTCCGGCCCAATTACTCCTCCGCAGGAGGGAGTGTGGACTTTTAAGCTATTACATAATAAATTAGGTAGTTCCAGGTGAATATAAATATAACTCAGGCTTCTCCCTTCCTTTCTTATATACATTTATATTACGAGAGTAGCTCGTACGGCATATTTCACGGGGAAAAAAAGCAGGGGAAATTAGCGAACGAGTGCAGGTTGGATGTTGTCAAGTGATAATTAGCCAGTTCTAGGTGTATGGCACTATCAATTACCTTATTTTATATATATATAT
>JAGKTI010021344.1:0-15798 GCA_018397915.1 Birgus latro | reverse complement strand
CACACACACACACACACACACACACACACACACAGCAGTCATTCCTTTCTTGCTGTTTTGAAGTGGGGGGGGGAGGGCAAGTTAAGGCTACTGTAGCTCAGATCTTTTAAGAGTAGGGGGCTGATCTACTTCTCTGGCAGCATTTCAGTCACCTCCTTAGGGCTGTTGGAGGTTTTTCGTCATTTAAAAATATATTTCTTATATTTCTAACATATTATAATATACATCTAAAGGGAATAGAAGCAGGGGTTAGAAATCCCTCCCCTTTTTATTGAGCTATAGTTTCAGCTGACCCTCTATCCTCATGTCTCACTGAAAGGAGGTGATAGTCAATATTACACACCAAAAGCAGACCTGTTGGTGGTGTAGTCTATTTATGTTAACTTTGCCTTGTTTTTATCCTCATAGGCTTATTCTATGTAGTTCAGTATCACAGGAAGACACTACTATGGTTTTACATCCTTTCCATAGCACATTTTTATGACTGGCATCATATTCTAGTGTTAATCTCTTTTAACAGCTCAGTATTCAGGATGGAGAGAGAGCAATTTTTGGTCTTTAAAATAAAAAGGGTATAGTTCAAAGCTGTCTAGACTGTACAAGTAACAGGGTCATCGCAGACTGTTCCTCAGGCCGTCTAGCAAAGTCTCTGACTATCGCTCTAACACTGGACAATAGATCTTCGTTCAGTGTGACCCCCCTGACTGCGACCTCCTTCTAGGATGGGTATGGGTAGAGGTTGATTAAAACTTTGGGTCTCGAGTGTATGTAATGCTGTTATTTTTGCTACACTGTTTGTTATTAACAGAACAGCCTTACTGGTGGATGGTTGTACTTATATATGTACATAAAAGTAGTGCAGTTCACATAATGCTAATAATTCCCATTTCTTTTTGCTAGCATGATTCTCCTGCCTGATATTCTTGTTCATCATTAACCTGATTTTTTTTTTTTTCTGTTGCCTGTGATGCCTCCATGCATAGTGGACAAGACAGGTGAGTCATAGTTAAGTTAATTAATCCTTTTTTATCATCATCATTTTGATCGTCATCACCATCAGGGTCATCTCACTTCCCTTCCCCCCCAGAGATGGGGTAAAGCAGGATCTAGAAAAGAGAAAGCATGATAGAGGGAGATTTAAACATCAGACCTTCCTTATTGCATCTACTCCAACCACTTTCTTGTTTTAGCTTCCACTGTTCTTTCAATATCCACATCCAACTAAACTGTACCTCTTTTGCTACAACAATTTTGTTTTGACCTGGCAAAGATCACTACAGTAATCCTTCACGGCTCAGTTTTCGGCCACTTGTAAGATTGGAGAATTGATTTGACTTGTAAACAAGGAGACTTTCCAATCTCATAACCAAGATCCATTGAAGCTCTTGCAACCATGATTTAACACAAGTTGTGGGAGTGGCCCAGTTCTAGCCATAGTTTGTCCCTTTGCAGCACCATAACACACAGATTTGCTCTTCTTCTGTGCAATCCATAAATGTTTTAAATTCATATGCTTCCATTTCCAGTGACCCTAACTCTTATACTACCTTTCATTCACATTCATATCTCTCTCTCTCTCTCTCTCTCTCTCTCTCTCTCTCTTTCTCTCTCTCCCCCTCCCAACCTCCCTCTTTTTCTTTCTCTCCACTTTTTTTCCTTTTTTTTAATTCCTCCCTCACTCACTTCTTTACACACTATCTTTCCCCTTTTGTCTCTNTCATTCACATTCATATCTCTCTCTCTCTCTCTCTCTCTCTCTCTCACACTCCTCTTGTCCATTATCCTCCAGTCTTGTCTCATTTTCACATTGCATACCACAGTCATGTAGTCAGACTATGTCTGCACAGTTGTGTCACTGTTCTCATATCAGAAACGCCTCCAGTCATCTTTCTCTTTTGAGGTACTTAAATAGATTCCATTCATCATTGTTCCCAGTTTGAAAAATGAAATACAGTGGGATCTCCTTAATTGCACGTTTGTAAACAGCGAATTGATAATACTGTACGTGGCAACAGAATGCGATAGTTTGCAGTATCAGAATTTCACTGAAATTACACGTAATTCGCGATTGCAACCTCGATAGTGAGGGTTTTCCGATGCGTTTTTGAACATCTGTTATACTCTGTTTGCGCAAATGGTGGTTTCTTAATAGGTGAATTTGTATGAAAGTGAGATTTTCCTCTTTGTATCAGGTAAGCAAATTTTGAGGCAGTTTTTTAATAAGTGAAGTTGTATGAAAGTGAGATTTTCCTCCTTGTATCAGGTAGGCAAATTTTTAAGCATATAAAGATGTGGGACGAGTTGCCAGATGATGCTAGAACAGTTAACACCAGCAGTGTTTACTTATTTTGCCTCTGGTTTTTAAGTTTGCTGGAGTTTTGGTTGAGTTTAAACATTGTCATTCTTCTTGATAACCACAACTGTGGTAGAGTGGTTTCCATCAGGATATTATTTAGGCTTACCACCCTATGTGGATGTGGGCCAAATGCTGTACATGAAACTTGCCTAGAAAGCCGGCGACACTCACTCGCAGATCAGCTTGCTCTCTTCACCCTAATATCTCATAATATCTTTCTTGGTGGATCGCACGGGAGTCAGGAAAGTCGCATAAAGGTCTATCAGTGTTATTGCACCCAAATGCAGCAATCAAACCATTAAATGAACATAGCCTCCCCCCTCCCCCATTTTGCAGCTACCAACAGTTTGGCTTGGCAGCATTACAGTTCGGTGATTGTTTCAGTGTTTACATATGTAGAGATGAGGCTTAAAGCTGAAATCTTCAGTAGCTCAAATTAACAAAATCTACTATAATTGAAGCATTATTTTATTCATCAACCAATCATGTATCATGGCAGGTGACAAAGTGCATTTTTAGATGAATTGCAGTCACCCAGCACCCAGCCTGTGAGGCCGTATTCCACCTCAAGCCTCGGAACCTCTCAGCCCTCCCCCATCCATTCAAGCAATGTCATCAGAGTCATGTATGAATCATACAGTAAATATTGTTTAGTTCCATTAAATACTTTATTGATTTCTTTTACAGGTTGTTAGTGTTTGCTGGTGACCAGTTTGATGTAGGTTTGGGGGTAAGGGGGGCAACTTTTCCAAAATGACGGACTCATAAATAATTTTTCCCATAAGATTAGTTACTTTTAAATAGCAAAATTCTCAAGTCACGGCATGTGCCCAGTCTCATAAAACCGCGATTTAGGAGATTCCACTGTATTAGCCTTCTTTCTGTTTCCACTGTTTAGCCTTCTTTCCTGACATGTCCTTTGTTATCTGTCTCCTCTGGCAATCCAGAACAACACATTACTTCATTCACAAAGCTCATTTCAGCTCATCCATTCAAATCCCTCTTCACATCATATAAAGTACAGTATTTGTGTTGTGTTACAGGATAATGATCATTCAAATAGATGAGTTTTTCCTACACACTGAAATTACAGTATTATATGTCAGGTGGCTATATTTTACTTAGATGAGTAAATTGAGTTTGTTGATGGTGTAAGTCATCCTTGAAAACTGTTTTCATAGCATAAGTATGCACAATGTACAGTAGTGGAGGGTGTTATTTCAAAGAATCAGGGTATGAAGTTTATTTATTTTATAGCCAGACAGCTTTGGTCTGGCTAGAGAATTATTATTAGTAGTAATCAGATGGCTAGAGAAGTGGTTTCTTTTCTGAAAGGATGTGACTGGTGTAGAGAACAGTCTGATGATTGGAATTTAGGTGAAACAATATTTTTTGATCATCAGCAAAATATTTTGACATATACTGGTAATCAGCCTTTTATTATCACACGTGATGAATGAGACAACCATAGCATCTGTTTAATATGAATGGTTGGTATTAGTGGGAAAATGGTGGTGTGAATGTATGTGGCACAGAGTAGGACTGCCAGGCAACAGGAAATTGGTTCTTCAATCCAGGCCCAAATCCGGACCCTTCCTTCCCCACAAGAGAGAGAGAAAGAAATTAAATCAGTTAACTATTATGCTGTTTTGAACTTTAATGTCTATTTAATTAGTATTAAGATAAAATTATTGTTCATGCAGGAGAAAACAGTAGTGCAAGGGCTAATATCTGATTGTAATTTTCAGTAGCAACAACAACCGTCAGTGGGACAGTGTGCAGGGTGAAGCCATCAAGTGTCTGAAGGTGATATGCAATACTATTGCTGGCATTAAGGAGTTCTTCCGGCAACCTGAAGGCTTCACACTCCTGGCCCAAAGTCTTAACCCATCCAAACCAGCCATCATGCTGGAGGTGCTGAGGCTGATCAGCAGCTTCTGTCTCCCTCTCTGGCAGCAAGATGGTCTTGATGGACACAGGGAGGTGTTGGATGCCATCACCATCGTTGGAGAGCTGAAGAAACAGGACCGCTTCACCCCAATCGTCATGGGTCTTGGCATGCAGGGCAATGACCCTCTGCGCTTGGCCTGTCTCTCCCTAGTCAATGCCCTCATAAACTTTGTGCCAGATGATAACCTGGACTTTAGACTTCACCTTAGGAATGAATTCATGCGCACTGGCCTTCAGGACCTGCTGGAAATATTACAAAGCAGTGACCATGTGGACATACAGAAACAGCTGGAGATATTCCACAAATCACGCACTGAAGATTTTGAGGACTGGCAAGACAGATTTTTTACACATGTGGATGAAATGGAGGATGTGGGTCGCTGCTTTGATATTGTTCGGCAACAGGTTCAAGACTCCAATTGTGAAACACCCTTCTTGTCAATATTACAACATTTAGCATTCATTAGAGATGATGAAAATGTAAGATCTGCATACTATAAGCTCATAGAAGAATGTGTTTCACAGATTGTTTTACACAGAAATGGGTGTGACCCAGATTTTCGTGCCACCAAAAGATTTGAGATTAAGGTTGACCATCTCTTGGACCAGTTCAAGGAAGAGAACCGAAGCAAAAATGAGAAAGAGACACAGGAGTATCAAAAGCAGTTGGAGGAGGCTCTGACTAAGAATCAGCGGCTGGAAGCAGAGCTGGCCCTGGCCCGCACCCGCCTTGAGGAGGCACAGAAACATGGTGGTGACCCTGGGGTAAAGAAAGGTGGGTTGCCTACTGTACCTGGCCTTGAACAGTTGATGGGTGGGGGTGTGCCCCCTCCTCCACCACCCCCTGGCTCAGGTGGACCTCCTCCCCCACCTCCCCCACCTCCTGGTATGGGTGGTCCTCCTCCCCCTCCACCACCACCTGGCATGGGTGGTCCTCCACCTCCTCCTCCTCCACCAGGGATGGGTGGACCACCTCCCCCACCACCACCTCCAGGTATGGGTGGACCACCCCCACCTCCACCCACTGGTGGGGGTCCTCCACCCCCACCTGGTATGGGTCCCCCTCTCCCTCCAGGCATGATGAAGGGTCTCCCTCCCAGTGTCCTGCCTTATGGCATGACCTTGAAGAAAACTATGAAGCCCTCGGCCCAGACTAAGCGCCTCCAGTGGAGTAAACTGCAACCTAACAAGATGAGTGAGAAGAGTCTGTGGGTGCGTCTCAATAAGAATGATAGAAGCATAAAGACTGAGGTGTTAAAGGACCTCAGTGAACAGTTTGCAGTCAAACAGGTGAAGAAGAAAAATGTTGACCAGGTAGAAAAACCTGCCAAAAAAGATAAGGAACTAAGAGTATTAGACCAGAAGACTAATCAGAACTTATCAATAGCCCTGAGAGGTCAGTTCAAGCATATGAGTCTTGAAGAAGTACGCCTAGCCATTCTGCAGTGTGACGAGAATATCCTGTGTACTGACTCTACCGGTAATACTGACCCTTCCACATTGCACACCCTCATCACTGCATTGCCAGATCATGAAATTATCAAAAAGGTGGTCATGCTGGAGGATAATGAAGATGATTTAGCTGAAGGAGAACTCTTCTTGCATAAAATTGGGCGTATCAAGAAATTGGTTCCTCTTTTGAAAAATATGGTCTTCAAGACAGAGTATCCATCACTAGTAAAGGAAACTAGACTAGATATTGTGAATACTAAAGCAGCGTTTGATGAACTCACAAACTCTTACAAATTTGAAAGTGTACTTTCATACATTCTTGAATTTGGAAATGTTCTTAATGCGGGGTCAAGGAATGCAGACACTGTTGGCTTCGATATCAGTTTTCTTCCTAAATTGGCAAACACGAAGGATGCAGATGGCCATACGCTTCTCCACTACTTGGCCGAGACTCTGATGAAGGAGGAGCCAGAGAGTGCTGACTTCGAGGATGGACTGATTCACTTCGGAGATGCTGAACGAGTTAATGTTGATGCAGTCAAGGCCAACATCGCCAAGATGAAGAAGGAGATAAAAAATATTGGCGGTGATCTTCAGCGACATACAAAGCAAGACCCAGAAGACAGGTGAGTAGTGCATGACCTTGTCTGCTTGCTATTAAGGTAGATCTCCAGAAAAATTGCATGGGGGATATTGTTGATTAGTTCATTTATCGTATTTTCTCATTCCTTGGTTTCTGGACCTTACCTCACCCCATCCTAAGGTGGGAAAAGAGGTTACAGTGATGATGATGATGATTGAACTGAATGAATGATATTTCAAGAAGATGCATATAACACCCCTTTAACCTGACTTGTTATGGAATAGTTAGCCTTCACAGTCAGACATAGATTTTGTTGTTGTTGATGGTTATGCCATGGTGTAGTACTAAGTATTCTAGTCTTGATTACAGAACAAGTAGAGTTATTCTGTTTCACTAAATATCCCCTTGATTGTTCCTTTTATTGGCAGTTTTCCTTTGCTGGCATCTGGTCTTCAAGTGGTTAGAGTACTCCAGTTGGAGTGACATTCTAGCCTTTCACATAGGTTTGATCCCTGTGAAGTGATGAAGTTTATTGATCATATGATGCCATGAAGGGAAATAGGCTGGTCATCTGTTGTTAAGTATCCAGGACTGTGGTGGTCAAGGTGTGAATGTTAAAAATGTAAAGGGGGGGGAGTAACATAGGAATGGCTGTTATCATTTACCCTTTTCTGGTTGGGACATGTCATTAATGACAACAGCCTCAGTCTGTAGTGGCCATATCCACTACAGAATACCACCAGTTGATTGGTTGTAGTGCAGGGTAGTCTAGTCTAGAAGCACACTATCACCCCATTTCATTCCAAATATAATGCAAGAGTGAACCAGTACTCTGTCTTTTGCATATATAACTGATCAACTCTGGAGCTGTCCTTTCCCCTTCTGATGACTACCAGTATTGTCAATGCAGTGTGATCATGCATCTCAAAGTGAACAGATTTTCAATGTAGCTTTCATTTTTGCTTTGTGACCTTTGGAGGGAACAAAGGCTGTCAGCCCTGGGCTATTTGGTTTTCCATCAAAAGAAAAATAAACGATTACCATGTATTGCATCTTCACAGGTTAGTGCAGGGCTGTCAGGAATGCAAGATATGTTATTAAGGATATATTGGATATAGATGTACAGAATACATCATCATCATCATTATAATCATATCGTCATTATCTTAGACCAGTTTCCCATTACAGTATTTAAATGAGAAAGGTAGGATCTAGAAATTGCCATGGGAAACTGAAACATAGAAGCCAAGAAGTCTTCTTGTGAAATGAGGCTTATTATTCATCTTTTAACTGATAATTTAGCCAACTCTGGAGAATTCTTTGCTCTGTCCCACAGGCTATGTCATTCACACATACCTTCATTTTACCACGTTATTTACAGTGTGAATATTGATGAGGTGCAGTTTGGGTTTATGCCAGGCAGGGGGACCACTGATGCCATATTCATTATTCGACAGTTCCAGGAAAAATATATAGGAAAGATAAGGGAACTGTACTTTGTTATTGTTGATTTGGAGAAGGCCTTTGACAGAGTCCCAAGAGAGGTGGTGAAGTGGGCAATGAGAAAGCTTGGGATTGAGGAGTGACTGGTTAGGGTGATTATGGCCATGTATGTGGGTGCTCGCACCCAGGCAAGAGTGAATGGAGATTTGAGTGATGAGTTTTCCGTGAATGTTGGTGTGCATCAGGAGTCAGTTTTGAGTCCATTGTTGTTTATCATGGTACTTGAAGCCCTCTTACAGTTAATTCAGAAATGGACTCACGTGGGAGATGTTGTTTGCTGATGATTTGTGTTGATTGCAGAGAATGAAAGGGAGGCGGAGGAAAGATTTAGGAAGTGGAGAATTGGCATGGGGCACATGGGCTTAATAGTAAATGCAGATAAAACAAAAGTGATGATATCTGGGGTTTGTAGTGGTACTGTTAGAGAAGAAGGAGAGTGGCCATGTGCAATTCACCACAAGAGCATGAGAAGTAATTCCATCTTGTGCAATGTTTGTGATAAGTGGGTGCATAGGAGATGTAGTGGTAGTTGAGGTAGACTGTGTGATAATTCTGATTTTATGTGTGCAGCGTGTCGGGGAGAGCAGGTGGAGATTGTCAGGTGTGAAAGGATTGAGTCTCTTGAGTGTGTGGAAGGGTTTTGTTATTTGGGAGACATGTTATGTGCTGGATGTGGGACTGGAGCTAGTCCTGTGGCCAGGGTGAGGAGTGGTTGGAAGAAGTTCAGGGAGCTGTTGCCTCTCCTGACATTGAGAGGGCTCTCCCTATGTTCTAAGGGATCTTTGTATGCAGCATGTGTTAGGAGTGTAATGCTGTATGGTAATGAAACCGGGGAAGTAAGGGAAGAGGATATTTGCAAGTTCAAACATACAGAAATGTCAGTGATTAGATGGATATGCAATGCATCCCTGAGTGCAAGACCTGGGGGGGCTAGGTTTACTTACGATGGAAGAGTTGAGAGGTAAGATGGGACTGGAGTGTAGCCTATTGGTGTTGTGATGAGGAGAGGTAGAATGAAGTGGTTTGGGCTTGTGGAGAGGATAGGGGAAGATAATTGGGTGGAGAAAGTGAGAAGCATTAATATCAGGGGTGGGGTTGTGAGGGGTAAATCAAAGAAGACGTGGGACGAGGTCACTAACCGTGACCTTCGGGTTATGGGACTGAACAGGGAGGCTGCCAGAGATCGAGCAGCATGGAGAGCTGCCATTAGGTGATCAAGGCCGACGGATCCAAGCATGTTGGAGCTTTTGAAAACAAAACTACAAGGCTAGCTCCAGCACTTTATAAATTTGCACTTTCAGAAGCATAGGATCCCATGTTATAATGGCTTTATGGGAGACAGCCTGAATTTTTGTATACTGATTCACTAGTACCTACCCCTAACTAAACTGCAAAAGGAGAGCTTACAATAGAAACATGCAAGGTAATACTGTATATTTATTATAAAAATTCAAGACCATACCAGCATTGTACAGAGGGTAGATAATGCGAATTTTTGTTGTGGTACCCGAGGCCGTACCATGGAAGCTGAATCAAAACACTCACAGCTATTCTATGCGGGCCTCATCTCATGCCTCACTATCACTCTCATCACTTCTGGAGGGGTTTTGTCTCTCTCTCTCTCTTTTTTTTTTTTTTTTTTCTTTTTTTAAGGAATGGTTTGTGGGCTCTTAGCCTTTGGTTCCTTCTTTCTTGCATTAAAAGAAAAAAAAAGAAGATAATCCACCATCTCCATCCTTGGTACACTCATACATGTGAAAAATCCTTTTCATAATGAATCATTCTGAATCATCACCAATTGCATTTTTCATTACCAGATTGCCCCACATTTGGTAATGAAAAATACCAAATGGCAGCCCTGGTGATGATTGCGCTAGTGATTAATGAATGCTCTTAAAGCACTATAATGTAAGGCCAGTTTTATGGAATGCACATCTTAGTTTGCACTAGGGTAGGTGCTGCCTGTTGCTGCTCCAGGAAACCCTCAAAGTCCAGGTCAGACACCACAGACATTACGACATCATCCTGCTGCTGTGGCCACCACTCTCACACTTCAGCTGCACCCCATCACACATACCAGCCCCACCCTTACCCATCGCGTGCTACAAATTATGCTTGCAAGTTGCGAGAGAATACTGTATTTGCCTCAATTTTTCATGCCCGTTGCACATTGCAAGTAGCAAACACACTTTCTGTATAATTAATTATTGTTACACCCCTGTCGCATATTAGGCAAGACACACTTTGCAAAGGCTTGCTTTAGGCGAGATGACTGTATTACAATATGCTGTTCAAGTGATCTTATTTTTAGTAACCGACATTTTGACCGTGGTGGTCCCGTATTTCACTGTTTCATACCATAGATCCTCCTTGGTGCACAGAGGTTTTCCGTTAATTTGTGTTGGTGAAAATACCTCTGTTGTTGACACAGCTGAAAGAATTACAGTATTTCTGACTTTCAGTTTTGAGTACATTAGTCTTGGATGTAGAGCATGTCTTTGCTTAGTCGTATATGTATTTTATTTTTTACGTATGTAACAATTTTCATTTCAAGTTCTGTTGGTGATTGTTGCCTGGATTAATGGACTGATATAACTGTCATTACAGTAGGCATCAGTGGAGAGTGAGTATTCTGTTTCATTTGCCTCTTACCATTGGAGGTACAGTACAGTATTGTTGCAAAGGACCCCCCCTCCCCCATCTCTCTCTCTCTCTCTCCCATACATCCGACTGTTTACCTCCGCTACACTGCTCCATCTCCCCCTGTGACTTCACTGCCACCACCTCCCCCTCCAGTTTCACTGCTTCCTCACCACCTCCCTCTCCAATTTCACTGCTGCACCACCACTTCCTCCAATTTCACTGCTGCCCCACAACCTCCCTCTCCAACTTCACTGCTTCCCCACCACCTCCCCCTCCAGTTTCACTGCTGTCTCACCACTTCCCCCTCCAGTTTCACTGCTGCCATACCACCTCCCCCTCCAGTTTCACTGCTACCATCACCTCCCCCTCCAGTTTCACTGCTACCATCACCTCCCCCTCCAGCTTCACTGCGCCACCACCTCCCCTTCAAATTTCACTTCTGTCACCACCTCCCCCTCAGACTTCACTTCTGTCACCACCTCCCCCACAAACTTCACTGCTGCCACCACCTCCCCCTCAAACTTCACTGCTGCCACCACCTCCCCCTCAAATTTCACTGCTGCCACCACCTCTACCTCAAACTTCACTGCTCCCACCACCTCCCCCTCCAACACACACACACACACACACACATACACACACACACACATACACACACCAATTGATCAGAATTTCTTACACTAGAATGATAATTAATAGTCAGTGGAGTAAATCCAATCAGGCTAAGTAACACTTAAGGTGACCCCTTAATCCCTAAACAGATTGCAAAACTTGTGAGTTACTATGTAAATTCATACACTGATGTCCTTAGGCTTTATCCTGTTCAGTTAGGGGTTCCTAATTCAGTTACTGTTATTGAAATGTGTATGCAACATAAGGTTACCATACAGTATAAAAATTCACATATTTGATGTACAGTACAGTACATCCTCCAATTTTGCGAGTACAATAAAACCTCGATATAACGGACTTCAGTAGACCAGAATTCGCTTTTATCGGACTCAAGGAGCTACCGGACTAAACCCCTATATATCGGAAAAAGTCCGATATAGCCAGAAAGCAGTCCGGACTGCCTGACAACTTCAGCTATGTTCACCACAATAAGACAAGTAAAAGACATGTTTTTCAGTGCACAGTACAGTATTATTATACCATTTGATTAATGTAGTGAAGGTATAACACAGTACAATACTGCAATGGTGGTGAAAACTACCGATGCAATCCGGACTAATGTCTGATATATCGGAAAAAGTCTGGATTAGCAGGGGTAAGTCCGGATGTCGCTTTTATCAGAAAATCGCATATTTCGGACTGGCCTGAGCCGTTATAGTGAGGTCTTACTGTATATGGTCGACAAAAACCCTCGTAAAATTAAAATTCACGAAATTGAAACAATTAAATACAGTAAAACCTCACTAGAACTGACTAATTGGGGCCAAAGTCACTCCGAAAAACGCGATATTCCGAAAAAAGCGACACTTGATTTCCCCCTGCTAAGATATTTTCGTACATGAAAAGAGTCGTGGCCACAATCCTACTTCATTCCACCATTTCCTTCTAAATTGGGGCATTAACTCATTTGCCTCAACTTTTCTCAAAGGCCACAATAAATAATTTATTGCATAACACAGTACAGTTTTTATAAGGTTTATACTCGATAAAGGCCATTGTAATACTCACAGCAAGATATTTTTCATACATGAATTGCCATAGCCACCATCTTGCATCACCCCACCAGTTATTTCTATCCCTTTTACTCCTTAACTTTTATAAAATTCCACAAAAAATAATTCGTTGCATTACACAGTATAGTTTTAGCAAGGTTTAGACTCGATAGTGGCCATATGTAACACACAAAATAAGATATTTTCGCTTATTAAAAGCATCATGTCCACCCTCCTGCTTCATCTGCACCAGTCCATTTTGACCTGTGGTAATATCTCATTTGCCTCTTATTTTTTTCTCAAATTCAATTATAAATCATTTATTGCATGACACAGTAAAATTTAAGCAAGGCTTGAACACAATAAAACTCATAATAAAAAAATAAAAAACAATTTTCTTACGTTACCATTCACACTCCCTTGGCTGTCTCTGCACCCATCACCTTGCTTCATGTTATCATCTTTCAGCACCTGACGAAGGATTTTTCTGAGTAAATCCTTCAAAATAATTTCCCATTATCTTCAGGGTCATCATCAAGGAACAGTGAATCACTGTCCCGATTGTTTTCACTTAAAGAGCTGAATTGTGGATGGGAATCGGAGGTGTAGCCCATACCGTTAGTGTGTACACGTGTGGTATACTTAATTTTAAGCATTTTTCAAGTACACTTTATACACCTTAATTTTTACAATCTTACAAACAAATATGATCACTCTGTATATTTCACTTATCACTCGTCACCGTCGAGCAGTATATCAGGGACTCAGGGAAAATGACGTTGGGGGGAAATGATGTGGAGGAAAAATAGCGATGTCGCCAGCTCACCACGAACCGACGCACGAACACACACACACAGTCTTAATATTAATGCAGACCCCTTTTCTAATTTTTGAGCATTTAGAAAGAACATTATGGGTATAACTTAATTATAAACACTTCAAATGCTGTACTGTATGTACCGTTGTGTGCTGTGTGGTGTACTTAATTTTAAGATTTTTCAAATACTGTACTGTACTCTTTATACACCTTAATTTTTACAATCTTACAAACAAATACGATCACTCTGTCTGTATATTTCACTTATCATTCGTCACCGTCGAGCAGTATATCAGGGACTTAGGGAAAATGACGTTGGGGGGAAATGATGTGGAGGAAAAATAGTGACGCCGCCAGCTCACCACGAACTGAAGCAGGAACACACACACACACCGCTTGCCATGTTTAATGATTAAAGCTTGATGTCTTAATATTAATGCAGACCCCTTTTCTAATTTTCTAGCATTTAGAAAGAACATTATGGGTATATTTTAATTATAAACACTTCAAATACTGTACTGTATGTACACTTAGAACAATAGCTATGCAGCCAGCCCATCGCCAACCAACGCACGAACACACAAACCTCTCCGACAATATGGCCACCCCTCCGTGAGGTTAGGCAGTCCGGACCGCTTCTAGCTTTTTCGGAGTTTTTCTGATATATAAGAAATAATTCCGGTTGGCTTCCTGACTCCGAAAAAGCTACTTCCGGTGTATTGAAGTCCGTTGTAGTGAGGTCATACTGTATATCTATTATAGGCAAATTGGTCGACATCACTCCAAGGTAAGCACTTTATCCCACTCTTTCCCTCGACTCTACCTCTTAATTTTACGATGATAAATGAAACAAACATAAACTGATGTACTGTACAGTAATAAGAAAAGTAAACATCATAGGTAACAGACATGTTCACTGTTCTTTAAAATCATTCTCACTGTCAATTCACCAACACCAAACTCCTGACCAATAGCTGAGTTACCTTTACCTGCTTTTTTCCTTTCAGTCATTTCAGTTTGGTCTCCAAACTTATTTTCTTGTTCTTCTTACATTGGTGCCATGATAACACTCATGCAAGGTTAAACTGCTGGAATTTTGTGAGGAGCACCACGAAATTGTAAAGGTCAGTGACCTTGGTTGGGAACAGATGTAAAGAAACATGGCGGGGCGGCAGACCACTGAACTAGGAGGCGCAGTACACCCAGTGAACCATGATGTCACTACTCCGCATGGCAAAGTAGTACGGAAAGACGCCTCTCCCACCACTTGACCTCGCAAAGTCTGTGATCGCTCTCAAAGTTCACAAATGTTCAAAATACACAACTTTTGGAACTACAGTACCTCGCAAAACTGACGAATCGCAAAGTTAAAATTTGCAAAGTTGAAGGATGTACTGTACATTGCATCTGTCAGGTATGAAGGTTATGGTTGAGAGTCACTAGCCAAGTTGTGGACCCCACCTTTACCTTGCAGTGGAATGGTCAGAAGTATCTGATGATGATAGGAGCCCTGGGGAATGACATTCTGTACATCCACATTGATGCATAATCCACACTAAGAGTATTATTACCACACTTAGGTTATTATTACCAGTATCTGATAGGTTATTTTCAGTTAATGCTGAAGCAGCTTACTACAGTACTTTTCCTCTCCCTTACCACATGTTTCAGGAGTTCATCAGATGTAGTACTTTATATTCATTGAGATGCTTGGGTGCCTGGATGCTTGCTTCATGCTTTTAATGCTGTATATTCATTTTCTCTTACCAGTGCACTCTTCTGTTCGCATCTTGCAGCAGGCTGCTTTGTTAAGGTGTGTATGTGCTTGACCATGATTGAACTTGAAATTCAGTAGATTATTGTTTTTTGTGCTTGCATGATGTGTTGACACACCTAATTCCTAAGTTTTGTGAATGGAAGACCACCACCACTGTGACTGCCATTATCCTGGCCTTTTCACCCACCTGATAATGGGGTGAGGTGTTAAATTCACAGTTAGTAATCAGAATTCCATTCCTGCCTAAAAAGTTAATTTGCCAGTTTCTTCGTGTTAACAGTACCAGTTGTGTGGAAGTTATAATATTCTGCAACACACCCTTGACTTCTTTTGAGAACGTTTTGTACTGTGTTGATTACTTGATGCCATATCCCAGGACATCATGCAGATTAGCTGTTACAGTGGCATTCATTTTATATATACAGAAGTCAAGAGTGAGAGCAGTGGAAATGAGTTGTTTGAGAGGAGCATGTGGAGTCACATGGAGAGACAGACTAACAAATGAGGAAGTGAAGGAGCGTTGTGGTGTGGTTGAGGACGTGATGGGAAGCGTTAGGAGAAACACGTTAAGGTGGTTTGGGCATGTGGAGAGGATGGAGAGTGAAAGATTGACGAGGAGAGTGTATGTGAGTGAGGTGGAGGGGGCGAGAGGGAGGGGGAGGCCGAGGATGAGATGGAGGGATGGAGTGGAGAGGTATATGAGAGAGGGGGGTGTGAGTTGGGAGCGTGGTAGTGAAATGGCAGGGGACAGAGTGACATGGAGGCGATTTGTTTGTGGCCACCCCGTTCGGGATTGAGGCGTCTGGCAATAGATAGATAGATATATATATATACTGTATATATGGCATCTGTGTGGTTAGTGGATAATTACAGCGCTCCAGTTGGATTGAGCCGGTGAAGGTTTATATCCAAGGGTTGGTTGGGGATTATTGCTCATGTAATACCACATAGGGATGAGAGAGGCTGGTCACCCTCATCTTAAATGTTAGGACCAACTTGCCTAGTCTCGGGCTCCTATGCTCCTCGTGGAACAGTGTAGGATTGGATGATAGA
>JAGKTI010021343.1:0-15798 GCA_018397915.1 Birgus latro | reverse complement strand
TTATGAACACGTTTCAGTGTTTTGACAATACATATTTTCTGAAGCATGCACAGACTTGGGCAACTAATTACCTAGAAGAAATGTGCAGAATGATATACCAAAATATTAGGTTTACATATCTCAGTACACTTGCATTTGTCCATATTATCGATATCCTATGATTAAAACAGGTAAAAGAAAAGGACATTTTCATTATTTTAACTGCTAAAATGCATTTCGTGGTAATTCTAGGAATCATGCCACTCCCCTTTTCCAAGCGTTGGATCCGCCTTGTGAAGTACTGCAGGTACTTGTCTGACCTTTCTGTATCTTCGCTGACTACGCTAACATGTGTTCCATATACGAGCGTAATAAAAAAGAAAGCTTATTTACACATATGTACACTAAGAGATAATATACCTTAATTAACTATATGGCTTTTATGTTTGGGAGTCTTTGAGGATAACAGAGTAGTGGTGAAATAACAGTTTGTAAACGAAAGGATTGCCTGATCCGAGAAAAAAATTATTGCGCTGTTGCTGGAGTAAAATAATAGATTATTCGCTATCACCCAAATTAATCTTAGTGATTTTTTTTCTATAATTCCTGCTGCAGTTTTACCTGTGCTTGATAATATGGGTTGACGTTAGATGGGAAAAATATACAGTTCCCATCATGAGCTCTGAGGTTAGAAGATAGAACTGATGCCTGTACGGTACATATTGATTTGATTTCCTTTATTTCTATGCTGTCCTCTATCAAAGATTTTTACTTTATGATTCGGAAGATTTATTTGTAATAATAGCTAAAATAAAGTGTCTTATCGAGTATTTAGTTCAGTTCTTTCCTGATAGTATTTGCTACTCTTGGAGTTGAAATGGCCGTAAATTATTAATAATGTAATATCTGTGTACTAAGGACTCATATATCCCCAGGTACAAAGATAACTGACCACTTCAGCAATTTACAAAAAGTCAGAATTCATTGAAAAATAAATCATTCATTGCGATGAGGTGCCACTTTTCTGTTACTTCTTTCAAATCACTGTAGCATCCATGGACCCTAGGCAAATACCCAGTGTTAAACAGCTTAAAATACTCTGTTGCAACAAAGTGTAATTCTTTAAATTGCTGCCACGATACAAGACAATTTGCGAGCTTTAAACGTTCCCTATGTTCTTTTTTTTTTTTCAAATCAACTTTGCTAATGTTATACATTTAAAGGGCAGAGGGATCTGCATTACTCTCTTATCTTCAAGAAAACATTACATGTACCCCTCAGGTCAGTTTTTTAAATTTATTTTTATGGCATCAAAACCAGGGAAACCTAATCAGATCTTGCTAAGTTGGCCAGTAATTCGCAATTGGGTTAGAAATGCTGGAATCACGCTTTAATAAATCGAAATCCCAGACATGTGAAAGAAGTACGAGTACTATGGCAACTAAATTTTAATAAAAATTATTAGCATCATTTAGAGGGCAGAAACCTTATATAACTGCTTTAGAAGACTGAATCAAGAACCAACTGCTACCATGCTCGAAAAGATAATAACTGTTATGTTTCGGAAACTCAGTGGGCTATCGCATATAGACAGATACTGTTGGCAGTTCATGGAAGTCTGTTTTTTAATGGTCTCGCTGTCTACAGCACAATACTGTTCTAAACATCTTCATCAGCGACTTCACTCCAATGATGTATGCTTAATTTTAGTCTTGCTGCCTGGAGAGATTTTGTACCAGTAAGGTTGAATATAAAATTATTTAGCCTCACACTAGGAGGTCTACCCGGAGCTGAGTAGAAACTGCAGGGAAGAAATATGGAATACGTATCACGATCATGAAAAGAGCTTGTGGAGAGACAGGAGGACAAATGAAGAAGTTAAGGACCATTGTAGTGTTTGATTAGGATGTGCTGGAATGTGTAAGAAGTGCACCGAGATGATATGTGAGTCTGACGAGGCCTGTGTATATGAGTGAGGTGGTAGATGAAAGGAGCGAGAAACCGAGAATGAACTGGATGGATGGTGGTTGAAAAGTTGTATGAATAAGGATGCCGTGGGTTGGAGTGAAGGCAGCTTGATGGTGAAGGACATGAAGACATGGAAACAATAAGTTTGTTGCTGTCCCATCGGAGATTAAGGCGTCTGCCTATAAACACATCAGTGTTCCCTGGCTGAAGGGGTTCGGCTAGCCCATAAGCCTTGCCTCATGAAGGTTATTAGAAAATAGAACTATAATGATTTGAGAAAAAGAACACTGATTGCTTATTATAAATTTCACTGTAAACGAATATCACTTACATTGGTACTTTCTTTAATCGCGTCACACACATGGCAAGGTGATGTTCAAGTTGTAAACGTCTTTAGTATGATGTCTTATAGCTGCTTCCTTCAAACTATTCAGTTAATATTGGATGGCATAGAGAACGGCTTGCACTTTATCACCAATTACCTATCCAGAAAGGGAGGACCTTTGTAAGATGAAAAATCTTGTGAGATTGGCAGAAATAAAGAAAACATTGCGTAGCTTCCCTATGTACTTTTTTTTTAAATTATAAGCAAGAGAGAATCAAAGGCCAGAAACCAGCAACATTGTTCCATCCAAGAATAAATAAAAGCAAGATACCAGAGAACCAAATTCAAGATCTGTTCATTTCGAGATGCCTGGACACACTGCATTTCAAAGACTGGAGGTCATAAGCAACAGGAAATACAAACAGAGGAAGACAACTCCAGAGTTGACCTATTGCATACATGAAGAACTGCGAGTAACGGTTAACTCTTGCACGTGAGAGTTGGACAGAAAGTGGATGACATTTGCTGATAGACGTGTGTTATGCGCCCGCCATAGTGATGGAGGAATGAAATAAGACAGTTTTTAGGAAAATTGACCATTGAAGTAATGATAGAAAATGCAACAGTGTAGCAAAGAGACAGAGGATGAAAGAAGCCAGTAACAGGAGGGGAATTAATAAGAAAAAGGTTGTGGCTCCACCTTGTTGAGAAGAGGTGTATGTGGGGAGCCTTCCCATACATCAGAGTTGTACTCTACACAGGGGTGAATACTGTAAAACCCATGTACTTAAGTCAACAACTATGCAGGGGTAAAAAAGGCACAATCGGCTCAGCACAGCTAATCTCTTGAAAGCAAATTTCGTAATAGAGGTAATATGATCATTCTAACATAAATCCCGAGAGAATGAAACCTCAGGTATGTTCAGCAATGATGTAAGATTGAGTTGGATATTGATAAAAACTAGAGGATAGTCCTGCAAAAAGATTGTACCCTCTTGATAGATGTAAGAACTGTGTTTTTGAAGCATTAAAAACAACAAGATTATTTTTACCCCAGTCAAAGATATCATGAGGGTCCAATCAAAGATATCATGAGGGTCAGTCATTAGGTGTGCCATAGCCTCATTCCTTGTCTGTTGGAGTTACTGCTGAGACGGACACTGTGAGAGGCGGAGGGAGAAGTGAAGGGTGGAGTCATCAGTTTATGAGTGGAAAGGATTAGAAGCACAGTTTAAAAGGTCATTGATGAATAAAACGAGCGTAGGTGATACGACAGAGCCCTGAGGAACACTAATATTGATAACTCTAGGAGAAGAATGTCCATCTACAACATCAGTTATAGAATGACCAGAGAGCAAGCTAGAGATGAAGGCACACCGGGCATTTTGGAAATTAAAGATTTATGTCATTATCGAAAATCTTTGAGATGTCAAGTGCAATGGGAAAGCTATGGATCGAAAGCCTTTGGGATGACAAAGTGCAATGGGAAAGCTTTCGCCAAAGACCCAAAAAGATAATGATGAATAGTCTGAAAGAAAGATGAGAAGATCGCTAGTGGAGTCCCTGGCGGAACCCATACTGACGATCGGAAAAAAGGTTGTGATAGAACAGGTGCTTTAATATTTTTTTAATTAAGAATAAATTTTTCAAAAATAGAAATACAGCAACTGCACGATATTTAGAGTGCTGGCAATGGTCACACTATTTGGGAAAGGCTGAATGAGAGCAAACTTCCAACAAGACGGAAAGGCACAAGTTGATAGACAAAGGAAAAAGAGTGTACCTAGGCAGGGTGGAATTACTGAGACACATTTCTTGAGGACAACAGGATGTACCCCATGAGGCCCATATGCCTTGTTGGTATTAAGGCCAGCAATGGTAGTAAACACATCAACTGAAGAACTTTTAGTGAAGTCTGAGTGGGGGAAGTGATGGAAAAAGAGATCCAGAATTTTCTGATAAGGAATTGAGGAGAAAGTCTGAGCAAAGAGTTCTGTTCTCCAGCACCATTAGAGTGGAAAGGAGGAGGGGATGATGATGCAGTAAAGCTGCTAGAATGGTTTTTGACAAGATGCGGAAAGGAATGGGAAGAATAATTGAAGTCAGAGAGTTAAGAGCATGTAGCAATAATTAAATTATTTTTAGCAAAGTGAAGGACAGACTTAACACGATTCTTGGCAAAAACATGAGAGAGATGATTTTCAGGGGTGGGTTGGCTCTGGTAGGCTACCTTTCGTGAGCTTTCTTCTCATGGACAGCAGTAAAACAAGCGTGATTACATCAAGATCTCTTTGCATTAGTTACAGGATAAAAGAAAGTAATGTATGCTTCCATGCCCAAAAGAATTACCTCTGTAATGCGCAAGGCACATTCAGATGGCTCTCGGCCTTGGAAGTAATAATCATTTCAGGGAAAATAAAAGAAGTACTCGCTGAGGGTCTCCCAACCAGCAGCTCCACAATGCCACAGCCACTGCTTCTTGAAAGGGTCCAAACGCCTTAATGGTGCAGTAGGACAGATTAAAGTGATAAGGCTGTGATCAGAGGAGCCCAACAGAGAGAAAATATTAACAGTGTGAGCAGAAAGATTAGTTGTAGGGAAAAGGACAAGGCAGTCAGGGATACGAGTAGAGTGCTGCACAAGCTGCTCTAGGTCATTAACTCATCCAGTCCCGACCGATATTTTACCCAACACACCCTCAGAACCCGACCGATTTTCACCTTTTTTTTTTTTTTGCTCAAACCTCTGCCTTTGGTGAGAAACATCGAAAATTCATAGTGAAATCGCGCTCCTGAGGTGTCAGTCAGCCTTACATTTTCCTTCATTCTCATGGCACCTGGCTACAAAGAAAACGAACTAAGAAAGGGTTAACTAATTCAAGACACTTTAAATTACGTATTTATTTATTTACCTGGTACGAATTTATGTGTAGTACAAGACTTTATTGGTTTTCACACAATTATATAGGCAATAGAAGCATTGTTCAGTCAACAAACACAACCACATATGCACCTTCCTTTACGACATTACCACCTCATCACTTCTGTTCGTATTCTTTATTTCTTTGTCCTCCACCTCAGGAATCACTTTCACTGTGAATTACGTCATTGGAGAGACCGTGGCGCGACATGTCTTTACTGGCCAGGTTACTGCTAACAGGAGAATTGCCAAGTGTGAGGGGGAGGGGGGGCAGGTTGGGCCAGGCAGTATCCCTGCTTGACAGCAGGTAGAGGAAGGTCTCCCATATATGCCTACCAAAAATAACCACGAATCTTGAAAAATGTGCAAACGATGGGCCTTGCAATTGACTGACGTACGATGCACGTCGGTGGGTCTGTCCGCGGAAAAAAATAGTGACGTGCATCGTACGTCGGTGAGACTCGGCCGGTTAAGGTTACAAATGACGTAGGCTTGTTTCCCAGGTGGATCAGTGAAACGAGAGGAGAGCCAAAAAGTGGTGGTGAACACTGAAATCACGTAGAATGGAGATTTCAGAGAAAGGAGAAATTGATAGCATATCTTCCATCTTAGATGTAAGAGAGTCAAAGAATTTTTCGTGGTAATTCGAGGGATAAGTTCACAACACAGATATATTTAATCAGAGAATGACAGGCTAGCCGAAGACAGAGAGAAGGTAATTCAGAAGATTGAAGTTCAGTAACACAAGAGCAAAAGACGTTGTTGCATACATATACATTAAAGCCACCTTTGGCTTTGAAGTGAGTTTAGAGAAATTAGGAGGATACACAGAAGCGTTTGCTATTAGTTGCGTCAGATGGCTGAATCGTGGTGAGGAAAAGAAGGTGAGTTTTAGAGAAGGATGGGAAGTGTTCAGCATAGAGAATTAGAGGAAAGGCCACGAATGTTACAGAAGTGAAGAAGTGAGTCAGACAGTGGTTCCAAACATCTCTCTTGGCCATCACCTGGACAGGGGCGGATGGTGGTGTCTTTTATGCCCTCCCCCCCCCTCTCCAATGGGAACTCCGAGGATGGATGTTTAGACGCTATTTCTTTTAATATTCAATAGGATGACTGGTATGTGATATGCATTTAGTTTGGTGTTGACAGTTAAAGGAAGTTGTATATGAGAATAAGCTGGCCTAGTTTCTGTGTTACGGACCCACTTAACCCGCCGAGTCCCATCGACGTACGATGTACGTCGCAACTTTTTTCTGCGGACAGACCCAACGACGTACAGCGTACGTCATGCAATTTCAAGGCCCATTGTGTGCACATTTTTCAACATTCGTGGGTGATTTTTGGTAGGCATATGTGGGAGGCCTTCCTCTACCTGCTGTCAAGCGGGGATACTGCCTGGTCCCACCTAACGCCCCTTCCCCCCCCCCCCCCCCCACACAGGGCAATTCACCTGTTAGCAGCAACCTAGCCAGTAAAGGTATGTTGCCCCACGGTCTCTCTAATGACGAAATTCACGGTGAAAGTGATTCCTGAGGTGGAGGACAAAGAAACAAAGAAGCTAGAGGTAGAAACAAACAGAAGTGATGAGGTGGTAATGTCGTAAAGGAAGGTGCCATATACTGGGGTTTTGGGTAAGTGAACAATGCTTATAAACGCCTATATTATTGTGTGAAAACCATAATAGACTTTTACTACACATAAATTCTTACCAAATAAATGAAATAAATACGCAATTTAAAGTGCCTTGAATTAGTCAACCCTTCCATAGTTCGTTTTCTTAGCCAGGTACCCTGAAAAAGAAGGAAAACGTAAGGTTGAGTGACACCTGTATCAACATTTTTTTACCTCAGGATTGCGATTTCACTATGAATTTTCGATGTTTCTCACCAAAAACGAAGGTTTCAGCCAAAAAACAAAAAGTCGAAAATCGGTCGGGATCTGGGGGTAGGCTGGGTAAAAAACCGGTCGGGACTCGGCAGGTTAAAAAAAAATCAGCAAAGGGGAATGGTCAGAAGCTCGTCCCGAGGGCTAATGAAATGGGACCTGCAGCTCTCCCGGTCATCTGCTTTCCATCCATCTCGGGAGTACCGCCCTGTTCCACTGGTGCTACAGTCTACTTGACGTTACTACATACCTCCTCTTTCTAATTTCGCACTGAAGGAAGAAATTAAAAGTTGTATAATATGTATAATACCCGATCCCAGGTGTTTGGAAAATTGTATTTTGAATGGAATAACATCATCTGGAGATCTCGGGAAGAATAAATTGAAAAAGTGATCATACTTGTAAAAACCCTCGGGTAATTATGCAGCTCCCAGTTGAATATCAGTCATCTTTCATAACCAGCACTTGAATAGCAGAGATATCCCAAGCAAGTGAGGCTAAAGAGTACAGACATTAACACTTAAGTTCTTATGACTCGCTCGCATCTGGATGAATACTGGTTACCATCAGATAGAATTAGAGTCCTAGAGTTGTGCCGACCATGAGAAAAATGAAAACGATGTAGACTTGTTCACCGTTAGGATCATTAGTGAAAGGTGAAAGGAGCCAAAAGTAGCTGAGAAAATAATTATAATCCTTCAGTACAATGATGTCTGAAAATATTTTGTTTACCCCTTCGCATGCGATGATGGTTTAGGCGTCATTAGGGTCTTTCCTCATAAATACGCAATGACGTGTTAGACGTCATAAAACAATAGAACATCAGTCCCCCCCCCAAAAAAAAAATCGTCGATTTGTGTCATTTCTTGAGGCTCACGTCAAAAGTAATGAGCTGGCAACAATGGGTCCCGATACTTGCTTCAGTGCATACAGGTTGTTTAGTACCAAACCCACTATCAGTGCGGGAGGAGTGCGTGGTCCCTTGTCCCTTTAAATCCACTCTTACCTGCGTCGCAGCAACGCGACATATTTCACTATACCAGTAGTGTTTATATAGAGTTTGGGGCACTATTGTGATTAGATTTGGTGTTTGCAATAGGAAATTTAGGTGTTTGTGAAGCATTTGAGGCAGTTATCAACTGCTGGGCCAACAAAGATTTTGCTGCTGTTTCTAACCCTGGCACCAGAACTACATTGCCTCTACCCTGCACCAAATGTGAGTATTCACCTATAAAAAGAGTGTCAGTGAATCATGTCAATATAGTCTGCAATAACTAGTGTGCAATAAAATAGCGAAACAGTGCATTAGCTTAGTGGGAGGCAGGAAACAGCCCTATAGTCACGAAACAGCAGGAGTACACCGTAGTTTTTTGCATTTTCTCGAAAACTATGAGACATAGGAGAAATCTGCATATATCATGAGAAAGACTATAAATTCTGCATAAGATGAAATAAAAATATAACACAGAAGAAAAAAAGTTTTTTGCTTGAGCTCCCCGAATAAAAACTCTGTTCTCTGTCGGAAAAAGGTTTTATTTTTTCGCTTATTACTCAGAAACCATACATCGTATCAAAATGCCAACTATCCCATTCGAAAGCTAATAAAATTCTCTTTCAAATGATTGTATAATATGTAGAGATATGTTAGTAAACATTCAAGTTATGATGTTGGGAAGTGAGATGAATGTTCCCTAATGTTTATTTACACGGCTCTAATGTATGTAGAGCGTGTTTTTTTTTGTGTATGTAGAACAAACATCGATGAATAGGAATATGTAGGTCTTGTGGCAAAATAAATATGTTTGGGTGGCAAAAATTTGCCAAGAATACACTTTTTGGAGCTCACGGCTGGCATGGGATGGGAGAGGAGAAAGTCAATGTGTTCTGGAACACAAAACTTATTGAAACTAACTGCGGACGAAAGAGTTAAGAAGCGGGATTTGCTGGTTAGGCGCTCGAGAAGCTTCTCGGCGTTTCCCTTACGGTAGTTCCGGTACCGGTACAAGTCAGAGTTACCAGCTTGCCTGCTGTTTGTGAGTGCAGTTGTTTCGTAACATATGCATAAATTTTTGTGCGCTTTTCTCAATAATGTGTTATTTATGTGACTGTAAAATTCTGTAACTGAATTTAAGTTTGTATGGTAAATATAATACAGTGTTATGTAATGTAAGAGAACTCTTGCATATTTTGGTTATCTTCGAGTTGGCAACTATTGTTCTCGTAGAATGTAGAAAACTCCAGAATATAGGAAGCTTATATAAAAAAGTTCAGTTGGTTTTCAGTTCAGTTTGAGTATAGTGCAGTGTCAGTGCAATTGGTGAAGTTTGTGAAGTGTTGCTGGGAAGCATTAAGTGTAATATGATAGCAGTTAGTGACGATTATCTTCGGTACTTGTGAAAATAGTGGTGTCGCTAAGCATTAAAAGTAATTGTAGCTAGTAAAGTTTGTATAGCTCCAGTGCTTGGAAGAATTGTGGAGTCGGAAAGCATTAAGTGTAATTATTTGTGAAATAAAGAGTGAACTTAAGAAGCCAGTTTTATTTACGGCGGATTAGTCGTAAGGAAGAGGTTAAGTTTGTTGGAACTCTTTCCAAGGCTGTCAGGGATACAAGTAGAGTGCTGTACAAGCTGCTCTAGGTCATTAAGGATAGAAACGAATGAATGAATGAATGAATGAAGATGCGACATGGCGGCGCAACAGCAAAGGTCATATGCCGCTGAACACAAACAATAAAAGAAAATCAATATATATAATAATAACAAAAAAAACAGAGAAAATTGATGCTTAAAACAAACCAGCTATATACGTATAAGAGACATAATAAAATACAAAGAAAAACGATGCTTAAAACAAACCAACAGTATAAAAAGCGACCAAAACTAAAAAACTAAAAATATAATGGAAAGATAAGGGTTAAAACTAGTACATTATCATTAAAACTCAAGCTAAAATATGGTAAAGCTCTATAGCTTGCGGAGAAGGCCAGAACGCAACACAAAGGAGAACGTACTTCCCCCCATAAAACAAGCCTCTTCCCCAAGCACTGAGGAGAGAAGGTAAGAACCGTTGTTGTCTCGGCATCTAGAAAGGTACCGCCGACGAAGGTCCCCAAGACTGGGGCACTCGACAAGGAGATGCTGCACAGTCAAAGGAACCAGACAGTCATTACAATAGTGAGGGGGCGCCCTCTCCATCAAAAAACAATGAGTCAGCCTAGTGTGGCCAATCCGAAGATGAGCCAAAGCTGTTTCCCACTGTCGGGACAGTCCCACATATCCCCCATCACCCAGGTTCCGACAAATGCTTCGGAGTTTGTTCACCCCTGCTGCATCCCACCTCCTCTGCCCGCAGGAACGGACAGCCCCCACAGTGGCCGCACACAAATCCTCGGATGGGACACGGCAACTTGGAGAGGAAGGACGAGAGGCAGCAGCTCTAGCCAGAGAGTCAGCTCGCTCATTGCCCATGACCCTTACGTGTGCAGGGACCCAACACAGTTGTACAGAGTATCCTCGCCTGATTAATAAGAAGAGCCATTCCAAGACAGCTAAAACTAGGGGATGTGACGGGAAGCCATGAGACAAAGCTTGCAAGGCACTGGCTGAGTCACTAAAAATGGTAAAAGAAGCTGGAGGAAAGGTAAAAATCATTTCAACCGCAACTAATATGGCAGTAAGTTCAGCAGTAAAAACAGATATAGAAGGAGAGAGACTCCCACCACGGCTAAAATCACGAAAAATTACACCAAAGCCTGTCCCTGCTCGGGATTTAGAGCCATCCATATATACAGGGACTGAGTCACTGTGAATAGAGGCATGTTCCCAAAAATAAGACAGAGCTGCCTGTGAGGAGATAGATGCCTTCCTCTCGAGGAAGTAATCACATGGTCGCACTTCTGGGAGAAGCCAGGGAGCCATTCGGGGGATACGCATCGGGCAAACAGGGGAGGACTGGACACCCAACTCCCCCATGGCAACCCTCGCTCTGTACCCAAACGGGTGTGGATAGCGAGGATGGGTGTTATAAAAGGGGAAAAGAGTGACCTCAAAGGCAGCCTGACAACTCAATGAGTTCGGAAGACGGTGAAGGCGGTGCCAACACTGCACCACCAGGGACTGTCGGTGGAGATCCAGTGGCAGTTCATTTGCATCAACCAACAGACTTTCTATAGGGGAAGACCGGAAAGCCCCAGTTGACAGACGAATCCCAGCATGATGAACCGAATGTAGTGGTCTCATCCTGGCCTTAGTAGCAGAAAAATATACCACACACCCATAGTCCAATTTGCTCCTCACTAAGGCGCGGTAAAGTCGGAGCAGGCTGGTCCTGTCCGCGCCCCGAGACAAGTGAGATAGGGTTCGTAGAAGGGACAAGGCACGGAAGCATGATAGTCGTAATGAACGGATATGAGGTACCCACGTCAGTCTCCTGTCGAAAATGAGCCCAAGAAACTTTGTCTCGTCCACACATCGCATCCTCTGGCCATATAACCGGAAGTCTGGGTCAGGGTGAACACCTCTCAAATGCCAGAAATGTAAGGCCACCGTCTTTGTTGGGGAGAAACGGAAGCCGTGCATGGTGGCCCACCGAGAGACCCTATCTATAGCGAGCTGCATGCGACGTTCAGCCACGGACGTTCGGGAGGCTGCATACCAAAAAGCCAGATCATCAACATACAGTGAGGCAGACACTCCTTCTGGGATAGAGGACACAATACCGTCCAATGCTACTGCAAAAAGGGTCACACTGAGGATACTTCCTTGAGGCACCCCTTCCTCCTGATGGTATGGAGACAGGGTGCCACCAACCCTAACCCTGAATGTACGGTCACACAGAAAATTTAATATAAATAGGGGAAGCCTGCCTCGTAAACCATAAGAATGGAGTTGTTGGAGTATACCAAACCGCCATGTGGTGTCGTATGCATTCTCAAGATCAAAGAAAACTCACACCAGATGTTGCCGTCTAGCAAAGGCATCACATGCTGCGGTCTCAAGGCGAACAAATGCATCAGTTGTTGAGCGACATTTTCGAAATCCAAACTGACATTGAGAGAGACATTCATTCCTTTCTAGGAAATACATTAGGCCTGTGTTGACCATTTTCTCAAATAGTTTGCACAAGCAGGATGTTAAGCAATTGGTCGATACTCCAAGAGACTGTTGCCTGTCTTCCCCGGCTTCTGGAACGGCAGAACAATGGCCTCAAGCCAAGAGGTGGGAAGAGAAGATTCCCTCTAGATTTTATTAACCCGCCGAGTCCCGACCGTTTTTTTACCCAGCCTACCCCCAGATCCCGACCGATTTTCGACTTTTTGTTTTTTGGCTGAAACCTTCGCTTTTGGTGAGAAACATCGAAAATTCATAGTGAAATCGCGATCCTGAGGTAAAAATATGTTGATACAGGTGTCACTCAACATTACGTTTCCCTTTTTTTTCAGGGTACCTGGCTAAGGAAACGAACTATGGAAGGGTTGACTAGTTCAAGCCACTTTAAATTACGTATTTATTTCATTTATTTAGTACGAATTTATGTGTAGTAAGAGTCTATAATGGTTTTCACACAATAATATAGGCGTTTATAAGCATTGTTCACTTACCCAAAACCCCAGTATACAGTATGGCACCTTCCTTTACGACATTACCACCTCATTTTGTTTCTACCTCTAGCTTCTTTGTTTCTTTGTCCTCTACCTCAGGAATCACTTTCACCGTGAATTTCGTCATTAGAGAGACCGTGGGGTAACATACCTTTACTGGCCAGCTTACTGCTAACAAGTGAATTGCCCAGTGTGGGGGGAGGGGGGAGGGGAGTTAGGTGGGGCCAGGCAGTATCCCCGCTTGACAGCAGGTAGAGGAAGGTCTCCCACATATGCCTACCAAAAATCACCCGCGAATGTTGAAAAATGTCCACACAATTGGCCTTGCAATTGCGTGATGTATTCTGTCCGCGGAAAAAAGTTGCGCCGTACGCCGTACGTCGATGGGACTCGGCGGGTTAAAAAGGCTGAGGAGAAAGGACAAAGCATCCTTATCCAGGTGTCGGAGCATTGCGTTAGGAGTATCATCCGGCCCTGGTGAGGTGTCATGACAGAGGGAAAGGGCAGATCGGAGTTCGCAGAAAGAAAATGGGAGGTTGTAGGACTCCACACTCCCTGAACGGAAGTCCAACACCCTTGCCTCCTCTATCTCTCGTCGTCTGGCAAAAATTGGTGAGTTGGTGTCTCTTTGACTGACTGCCGCAAAGGCAGATGCAAAAATATCGGCCACAGCTGCAGGATCACCAACAGGCTCACCATTAGACATCAGCACAGGGGACCTGCCTTGATTAAACTTTCCTGAAATCTTTCGCACCCTCTTCCACACCTGAGACATTGGTGTCTTTGAGTTAACAGATGACACATATGCCATCCATGAATCTCGCTTAGCTTGTTTCAGTACTCGACGAGCCTTAGCCCGCGCCCTTCTGAACTCACAAAATTATGCTCCGTCCTGCATCTTCGATAACGGGAGAAAGCTAACTTCTTAGCATGTACAGCTACGCTGCATTCCTCATTCCACCACGGGACAGGTCGGTAGCAATACGTGCCAGAAGTTTTGGGAACAACATGAAGGGCAGCAGAATGCAGAAGGGAGGTAATGAATGAAACAGCCTCATCAATATGTGGAAAGTCTTCGACTGAGACATTAATAGGAATCAGAGATGAGAAAAGGGACCAGTCTGCCTTATCCACTCTCCACCACGGTAAACGAGAACAGGGACTAGACACTGCTGCAGTGAGGAGGATGGGAAAGTGGTCACTTCCATGGAGATCCTCCACAACCTCCCAGGTAAAGTCCAGAAGACAGTCAGGAGAGCAGATAGAGAGGTCAGTAGCTGTAAATGAACCCGTTTGTGGGTGAAAATGTGTAAACGCCCCAGTATTGAGCAGGGCAAGATCCTCATCCTCCAATAAGGATGCCAACAAACTCCCATGTTGGTTAGTAACATAGTCACCCCACAAAGTGTGGCGACCATTGAAGTCCCCAAGCGAAGAAAGGGCTTAGGTAACTGGCCAAGAAGGTTCTCAAGTTCTACCCTATCGACTGCTGTGTTGGGTGGTAAATAAATGGAACATACTGTATACCAGCGGTGGGCATACAATCGTACAGCTACACACTGGAGGTCATACTGGAGGTGGACTGGCCGATGAGGGATGTCAGCTCTCACCAAAACAGCACTACCCTCGACAGGACCCTGGGTTGGTGTTGAGTAGAAAGCAGTGAACCCAGGTGGTGCATGGGGGGTGGCAAACCCTACAAGAGTTTCCTGGAGACATACACACATAGGGGAACGGGTCAGGAGGGTCCGCAGCTCCTCCCAATTACCCCGCAACCCTCGACAGTTCCATTGTCTTATACTGGCAGAGAATGCCATAGTTCCCATAGTGAAGGAAGGATTAGGATGAGGGGCGTGACAGTCTTGCCCCCCCAGCGGGTTTGGGTTTATGCTTTGGAGAGCTCTTTGGAGGAGCCTGCCCAGCACCAGGAACCCTCACCCTCTGTCGAATGGCCGAAAGTAAACGGGAGGACGAGGAAGTGAGTTGTACCACACTCTTTCTTGGAATGGGCAGACCAGTTTGCTTGGAAGGCGGCTTGGTGGCCGCCTTTGGAGGTGGAGGACGGTCATTGCCTCCACCTGAAGCTCCAGAAGTGGAAGTAGAGTCCACAGGACTCGAATCATTAGAGGAGGCCATCCAATGCTTCAGATCTAAGGAGCCTATGGGCTGGCTAACAACATCTCCAGGTAGAGATGGGGCCAGAGGTGAACCATCAGCTGCAGTTGTAACATTGCTAGATCCCTCTTCCTGCTGGGCAGAGGGAACGGTAGGGGTGTCGACAGAAGTGTCAACAACTGAGACCTTAGGTGGCTCGTCTGCATGATCAGAAGACTCTGAAGAACTACGATGACGTTTGCCAGATACAGATGGAGCCTTGGGCACACTGGCTATGACAGAAGGAGGAGTCTGGTCAACGTGGACGTCTGCCACAACCACAGAAGTGAGCAAGTCATCAGCCACCGACGTGGGGGCGGCAATAGCTGGAGCAGCGGTAACTGTCAGGTAAGAATCATCCTCATTTACTACAGTAACCTTGGGGATAGCATTCTGTATATTTTGAGTTGAAGGAGGGGGTACTGGAGTGGGTTGAGGCTGCTTCCGAGATCCATGGCGATGCACTGGTGTACTAGAAAGTATGGATGCATAAGTAACCCCAGGCTGAAAGAAGAGGGTCTGGGCTCTTCTTTTGGCCTCAGGGAACGAAACTCTCTCTCGTGAGCGAACTGACAAAATTTCTTTTTTCAAGGCAGTATCGTGGGCAGTTTTTCGAAGAGATGGCGTGAGGACCTTCACAATGATAGCATTTAAGGGGTCCCAGGCAGTCACTAGCACGGTTTGATCCACCACAAGAGACACAGATACCAGGATGTCAGGGTCATGATCGTTACAGCAATGAACTAGGCATGTGTGTAGGTTCTGATCATGACCTGGTCTAAGGAATCGGACCGAAATTGAACTGGCCATCAAGGAAATACCACAGCAAGGGAAATTAAAACGCTTGGAGAAAATTAGAAATATAATATATAACAAAAGATCCACAATACAAACTCACCAGACAACTATCAATTACTTACACATGCATACTCCACCCACCCACACACACACACATACACACACTAGGGAC